>ML805372.1:43044-107323 GCA_009831015.1 Picea engelmannii | reverse complement strand
TGCAAAATGGCCATAGACGTGACATTTACGGCATTTGAAAGGGAGTTGCTCGTAGTCCAGCACTTGCACATGCGTCCAACTGCCAACCTTTATTTTGATGGCCTCCGGAAGTCCCACCTCTAAGTCCACCTCGACACAGATTCGGGCGCAATCATACTGATCGTTGTTGTTTTCTCTATCAATGAACTTTCCCAAGGCATCTCCAATGTGCTTGAGGGAATCCCAGTTCCAGCAGTGCACGGGAAGATTAGGGAGCCGAACCCAGACAGGAACTGTCATTGGGACATCCACGGCCGGGTCGAAGTCAGGGGTCCATTTGTTGAGGTAGAGGCCCTGAGGTCCCATGAAATAGGGCCCATTCCTGAAGATCAAGTCTTTGTCCTCCTTTGTGTTGAACTCGAACAGGAAGTAACCTCTACCCAGAAAATAGGAGGTGACTTTGTTCTTGATCAGCGGAATCCAATTCTTAACGACCCAGTTTTCTGTCGATTTTGGCGAGGGCCAAAGGCCCGTGAATTGACCCACCAGGGCCCGATCTGCCAGGGACAAGGTGACTTGGATCAGACCCTCAGGAGGGAGGTTTACCTTAGGAACATCGTCGAGATTTTTGACGAACTTAGTGGCTTCGGGTTTCTTCTTTTTGGGCAACGAAGCTAGCAGGGAGGAGAAGGCAGCTTCAGCATCCGGGGGCGGAGCATGCGAGGGCCCGAGGGGCGAGTCTTGGGCCTCCATGGCAGCATCGACCTAACAAACTTATCCCTTCACTCTGTCATAACTCGTCTTCTTGCTGAAGAATGATGCCCACAGGACCTGACATGATTTTCCCACTCGCCCTTCAGAGGAGAACTCGGCCTCTCCCAGCAAACCCTTCACCAGAGATTAATGTTGCCACACACTGGAAAATGGAACGATTATTAAAGTATGCATGCAACGATTATGCATGCAACGAACCCTGCTCAAAGGCGCAGACCAGCTCCACTCTCGCTCCGCATTCAACAGGCAGTGCTCAACAGTCCTCTTCACCAGCGAGCGACCCACACTCCGGCAAGCGATCCGCCTCCACAGCGAGCTTGCTCTTCCACACACAGTTCGATCCCTCTCCAGCGATCTGCGGCCTTAGATCGGCTCTTCTCAGAATCTGGACAGAGAAGGTAGATCGCACCCTAAAGGAAAGCAGCCTGCGAGAATATTTGCTTCCGAGAACTCGTGAAGGGTGAGTAATAGAGGTTCGCACCCTACCAAAGGAGGGGCCTGCGAACCTCTACAATTTTCGCACCTGCACTCTCGGCCTCTTCAAACCCTTGCCAGGCAGCGATGGAAAACTACTCTCAAGTATATTTATGTTATTTCATCAGAGGTCTATTTCTTACAAGCAGATAGTTTTGGAATTTTATTTCTAGCTGGATGGATGATACGATAGTAAGTTGTTTGCTATATCAATAACTAACTGTGTTTAGAATTTTGTTTTCTCAGAGGAAGCTATTTTCAGAGGGGTTAATTAGTAGGAAAATTCTGGACAAAGAATCCTATTTAAAGGGAAAACTTGTTAGGCCTAAGTTGGAACCTATTATTTTGGGACCTCTCCATAGCTATGAACCTATTTTGCAAAGCACTAAGTTGAGTAGCATGGGTTGACTCCATTCTTTTAACCAATTATGTTATGGCCTTTAAAGGGTCATAAGAAGGATCTTTATTATCAGGAACTGTTGTTTTTTCTTTAGGCTCTAACTGTCTGGAAGAACCACCCCTTGTGAACCTTGGAAGATTTGATTTCCCTGAGGCTTTCATATTCTTATCAATTTTACTAGTTGTTTCTTGTGCAATTTTGAGGTTGGTGGGTTCCTTATCTCTTAACTGATACCTCATTTCACCACCAAATGCCTCCATGTAATAAATCAAGATAGCATTATCCATAGACTCATTTCCATTCTTCCTTATTGTGTTGAGGGCAACTAACAAGTGACGGTGATCTCTTTTCTCCCCGCATTTCTCGGTGAAAGCATCTAGGAGATATTTTAAAGTCTTGAACTTGTTGTTTGGGATATCTTCATACCAATCTAAAGCATCATCTTCTAAGGATAAAACAAACAATTTCATTTTGACATATTCATGATCATGTGCAGCACACCATTTATTTATGCATCTCATAAAAGACTTAACATGCATTTTAGCACTAACAACATTATTTCCTTGAAAACTAGGTAACTTTTCAATTGCTTTTTCAGGAATTGCATGAGGATATCCATTTATTTTAGAAAAGTCGCAAGGATTATATATAGGAATTTCTAAGATACAATTATTAACAAAAAGCAAGTGAATATCATAAACAAACTTTGATCCTAAATGACTAAGGATTCTACGAGAAGTGGCTTTAGCTAACCTCCTCTTGTAAACATGTTCAGGTTCGGGGATGAAGTTAACTTGTCCTTATGAATTCATTCTTCTAGAATACTTAGTCAAATTGGAATTTAGTGGAGTCGCCAGATGATTGAGTCTAGTTATGATAAACAACAAGCATTAAAAAACTAAGTAAAAACAAAAAGGAAACAAGGTCGTATTCCGGGAATAGAAAGATTTATCCCCGACAACGACGCCAAAAATGTTGTCGCCTTTATACACACCTCGGTAACGTGGAAGAAATTTTCAATCCACTCGGCGTGTCCTTGGGGGGAATTTAGAGTTAAGGTGTTGTCACCTAAACCTCAACTCCTTCGTCTAGGCCAACTCCTAGCGAAGCCAAGGAGGGTAGTCCCTAAAGAAAATAATCTAAGGCTTAAGACTAGATCTAAGCAATTAGTATTCTATGAGTTTATTATAAAAGACAAAACATAAAGTAAATCTACTCTAAGAGAATAAATCAATTGACAACCACAAGATACATAAAGAAATACTTGCATCAAAGGATACTTGAGATAATGGATGTGTTATCTCCCAAAATGAATCAGTCAATTTGTTCCATTTTGTAGGTGATAGCATGGCCATAAAATAGGGTTCTATATAAATTTTTAGAATTTAGAAGTGTCAAAACATAGGATTTAAGATTTTATCCTAGAAATAAATCGATCCTCAAAAGGTCTTTTCAAAAAATTTAAGAAAAAGCCTTTCAACAGCTAACATCTGTTTTGAAGTTGAAGTTAACTGGTGAAAGCCTCAGGTTTCAACAGTTAAAGTGTACTCCCCGCAGCAAGCGAGCCGGTGAAAGCGCTAACACGGATTTTTCTCCAATGACTCCAGAAACCCAAAAAGGACACACCGGACACACGTCATACAATCACCATGGCAAGCTAATGGAAGCAAATGAATGATGACACCATTTCATCACGTTCTAGCAAGACATCATGACAGATTGTGCTCACGTATTTCGTGCAGCAACAAGAGGAGGGTTTGAGGTGATGAACTCTTAATCATCATTGGAGACAGAGGATAAAGTACCATCCATCCAGCGATATCAAATCAAATCACCATTTCTTACTTTGAACTCGCGGTGTTCGAAATTTCTATTATGAGGCTTCATATTTCAATTAACAACACAGGGTCATTTTCACCAGCGCCAGCCTTTTCCTTCTTAACAATATTATTGTGTCAATCGTGTGCAAATCAACCGATGATTAAGTTACAGATGGCGAGGAAGCAAGGAGGGCTACTTCTGAGGAAAGAGTTAGATAATTTATCCTTTTTGCAGTCTTATCCAGAGGTGCAGAAGTGATTCTTAGATGCAGGTTGTATGACATATGTGGAAAGGTTACAGGAAGGTTATCACCAGAAAACAGTAGAGATTTTTGCAAAGTCATACGATGGAAAGAAAGCTACAGTGGGCTCGCTGGAACTCATAGTTGATGAGTTTGCCATCACTTCAGAAACTGGCTTACCCAAAAATGGCCAAAGTTGGTTTAAAACCACAGTGACCAAGAACTTGGATTTTAGGGTATACCTCAAGACAGAATTCCGAAGCATAACCTGGAAGAAAAGCATCCATGTTTTTTACCTTGAAGATGAATGGCAAGATCTGTTCAAAGGAATTCAGTGATACTTAGCCTCAGAGGGCAGGTATGACAAGTTAATGTTATATCATTTTAGACTCCTAAATCACTTCACAGGGAAGGTCCTTCTAAATTTGTCTTTCTTTCTTCATAAGAATCTAACCAAGGTGTGTAATAAGATCAAAGCCGAACCTTTTAGCATCAAAAATTCCCTTTGTCATTATGGCCTTATTAAAATGATCATCTTGGAAGAACTGAAACGAAGAGAAAGAACTTGGTAGCACTTTCTCTTCTGGAAAGGTTTTGAGACCCAAACTCAACCTATAAATGAGAAGAAGAAAGCAGGCAAGAAGAAGTCAACTCCTCAGAGTAGCTCAAGGAGGAGGAGAGCTCTCCCAAAGCCACCAGAAGACAAAAATTATAGCATAAAGCCCAAGAAAGCTAAAAAGAAACTAGATTTTGAAACAAACTCAGAGCAATCCACAGTGAAAAAGACAAATGCTCTAAATCTGCCATACACAGATTCAGACACAGAACCAGAAAAGGAAGATGAAAGTCCAGCCATCAAAATTCCAGAACGCTCCATGGAAACTGCATAGGATTGTGAAGCTTTTACTCCCAAAGATGAAGGTAAAACCTCAAGAAATAAGAAATCAAAGAAATCACAAAAGATAAAGGAGCTGAAAGAGGTAATAGCACAGCAGGAGGTTCTGGAAAGGGTGATAAAGGCAAGATATAAAGCTTTATCAGAGAATTTTGCAAAGAAAAATGCAGATTTTGAGAAGCTAGCATGTGAAAGCATTAAAGACAAGAAGAAAAAGAAAAAGATCACAAAGGATTATAATAGCTTATGGTGGTTAGCTAAGCGCCTGAAGAGGAAAATAAAAAAATTGAAGGAAAAAATTAACACACACCTAGATTTACAAGTGTTGGCCTAGGTTGCTATAAATTTGCAAGGACAGCAATCAAATGAACACTGGTTTTTTATGGAACAACAGTTTTGAATATGAAAGGTTTCCTTTTTTATCAAAACAGAGCTTTCACCAACACAGAAGGCTAAATTATAACCAATTAGTTGTTGAAAAGCAGAGCTTTGATCAGCTAATTAGCAAATCCTAAGGCGAAATAGCTGGTGAAACTATAGAATGAGAATTTTGAAGAGTTGAGCTCAAACAGAGCGATTTTGGAGTGATTTAAAGGATAAGAGAGTAACAAAAGATTAATCATCAAATCAAGAAATATTCAGTTTCAAAGATTCATGAAGATTTTGGAGGTGAATGCTTAATTGGTTAACTAAGCTTTGTTCACAGTTTTTGAAAGATTTCCAGCCACTGAAGACATGTGTCTTTTCCTCCATGACACATCAGGGACATAGAAATGATAAAAAACAAATATCAAAGACCAACTATGAAGACAGTTCGATTCCTAAGAATTAGTTCTTTATTATCCTATTGTATTCAGCTAGTTTTCTGCTTTCTATATTTAGAAATCCAGATCCAGTTTTCCAGGATCTGAGACTTGTTGTAAAGGTTATAAATGCCTGTCTTTTTGACATACCAGAGGATCGATTTTGGATACAGGAACTATACCTTTGTAACAGACTTTTCATATGATAATACAGATCACAAGTTTCTCTATCTATTAATGTCAGATTTCCACCCTTCTTCTGCACTCTTATTCAAGTTGTTTTAACTACAAAATGATTATCATCTCATTAGTCAGTTCATAACTTGATTAATAGTTTCTTACATTTTTTATTAAACCCATCATTGTGCATCTAGTTTATAAGCACTGTCTTCTTCACCCACTTAAAGCTATTTAATGATTATTGATCCTTGAGGGCATTGGTTTATTTGATTATTCATTTTGACTGTCTGGATACTATATTGTAGTTGAGTTATCCCATTGATCCACACATACAAAAACACAAAAACAAGTTTACTTTAAGTTACCAAACATATTTGTCTTACAACCTCAAAGAGTTTCTTGGAGTGATAACAAATTGGCGCCATTGCCGGGGAGAGGAGATTGAAGCTCAGCCTCCTTGGGACACAACAAGATCCATCTTTGATGATAGACAAAGTCTGGACATGAATTGATTGTAATCATCTATCCGACGACTCCATGAAGGAAGATTCAGTGGCGACTCTATTGTTCAGAAATCTGTTGGCGACTCCACTGGTATGAAATGAACAAGAGGTATGCATTCTGTGATTTTTCAAGTATTTCTGGTTATCCTCATCCAGTGCCTAGTAGAGATGAATGGGAACATAGTATTCCCAAATTTCAAGGTGAAGAGTGGGAAGTGTCAGCTGAACATTCACTGGACTTTCATGATTGCATGGATCGGTTGCAAATTGTGCATGAGGATGTTCAGATCCGGCGCTTTTGTTTCTCATTAGAGGGAATTGATCGTGATTGGTACCGGTCTCTGCCTATCGCCAGTATCAGCTCTTTGGAAGACTTTCATGCTATGTTTCATTTGTTCTGCAAAGAAATTTTTTCAGCTGACCTTTTATTTCTTGAATGTTGTCATGAATTCAAATTATTGACTAAAGATTCAGATAATCACAAAGAGTATGTTGTTATAAGAGAAACCTATCATTGTGACCGAGATATTGATGATCTTCACAATGTTAGCCATAGTATAGATGCTTGTGATATTGTACCAAATGCATCTATTGTCTTAGGCTGTCAGGAAGATCAAATTGTTCCCTTTGAAGACTTGAAATATGATGAGCAGATTGACAGATCAACAGGCGAAAGTATTGGATCTGCAGTAGATGTTGAGGGCAGTCCACATCTTCTAGATTTGCATATCAAGGGAAGTTGCAGTAACCATAAGGAACAGGATTTACAGGGACTGTCTAATCTTCAGCTTGAACATCAGAAAGATCTTCCTTCTCCTTATGATTATTTGATTTCAAATTATGATGAGGAACGAGGTGAGATTTTTCCAAATTTGTTTCATGATTTTATTGTTGATCCTGCTATTCAAGAAGCTTCATCTCTGTCATTAGGATCTTATCTTGATGCTCGTATATTCGAACAATACAGTCATGAGGAAGGAGATGTTAAGGTTTGTGAAGATTTATTGTTTACTCAAATTCCATCTAGTTCTTCTTTTCAGCAGAGAGATGATCAAAAGTATGTGCATGTTGTGATTGATGCTTGTCACAAATCTGGTGAAGATCTTTTTAGTCTTGATATATCCTGCAAAGGTATTATTATTGGAGAAGAAATTGTTAGTTGTTATAAGCCAACATATCATCATGATGAAATCAGATTGCAGAGAAATGGTGAAGGGAAGCAGAAAGATTCAGATCAGCAGTTGAGTTTGCATTTTCCTTCGACAAAAGAAGAACAATTTACTTTCAACATTGATATCAGTAAAGGCAGCCAACGTCACTTCAATCAGCAGTTGAAACAGCAACATGAACAGGCATTTCCTTGGGTCTTTCATGACCCTTTTGTTGATTTTCTGCAATCTACGAGCAACATAAATGTCAAGATATCTTTGTCAGATGATGGTTGGTTCTGCCATATTTTCAAACTATATTTTTGCATGCTACGGTTTCCTTTCTTTTTCTGTTTCATATCAAGGAGGTTACCAATAAATCAATTTCTTTCTTGGTTGCATTGGAGATATAACTTTACTTGATCAGTTTGCCCCTACTTATTAGAATTAGGAGTAGGTGTAAGAATATGCTCCTCATACGAGCAGTTAGATCATGTTCAGTTGTTGATTTTTGAAATAAGCAGGTAGACTACAACAAACTACAGTTAATTTTCAGTTTAGCAGAGGATTAGCTGAAGCCAATATTATCTCCTGAAATAGCACAGTCCATTCATTTCATTTCTAGGTGATAGCATGGTCATTAATAAAGATTTATATAATTTTTATTAATCTTTAGTGTCAAAATATAGGGAATAATTTGTTATCTCCTATAATAAATCGATCAATAAAAGGTCTTTTAAAAAAATCGAGTAAAAATATTTTCACCAGGTAACATTTGTTTTGAAGTTGTAGTTAGCTGGTGAAAGCCCCAAGTTTAAACGGCTAAAGTGTACTCTCAACAGCAAGCGAGCCGGTGAAAGCATTAACACAGGTTTTCCTCCAACGACTCCAAAAACCCAAAAAGAGTAGAAGCCACTAAAAAATTGTCTCTTCCTAGAACAAAAAAGGATATTCAGTCTTTCCTCGGAACTATAAACTTTATCAGGAGGTTTATAGCAAACTTCGCAGAACTTACAAAGCACATTACTTGTATGTTAAGAAATAATTCTGAAGTAAGATGGACCGAAGAAGCTAAACACTCTTTCAATGCTATCAAAGAAGCCATTGTCACAGCCCCTGTTTAAATCAGTCCTAACTTTGGCAAGGAGTTTTATATCTTTTCATTTGCTTCAAAAGATATAATTGCAATTGTACTATTGCAGAGAAATGTTGATGATCAGGAGAAGCCAGTCGCCTTCTTCAATAAAGTCTTGAGAGATGCTGAAGTGAAGTATGAACCATTGGAAAAACAAGCATATGCACTCATCAAGTCATTAAAAGCCTTCAGAGTTTACATTCTTCAAGCCAAGGTAATAACTTATGTACCTTCAAGCTCGGTTAAAGATGTGCTTATACAACCTAACATAGATAGAAAAAGGAGTAAGTGGATAGCAAAGTTAATTGAATTTGATGTCGAGATCAAGCCAGCAAAACTTGTGAAAGGTCAAGGCCTTGCCAAGCTCCTTGCAGAAGAAAATTGTAAGTTGCTTCAGATAAATTTTGTGAGTATAAATGCAGAAAATATTCAGTTTTCAGAAGACAGAGGTAGTGATAAATTGCGGGTTTCTCCTCACCTAGCTGACTGTGAATGGTACAGTCACCATCTTATATTTTCCACAGACTTTATCAGTTCCTTCAGATTTGACAAAAACACAAGGGAGATCCTTAAAGCTCAAAGCCATAAATTTCTGCATTAATGGCAACGTATTGTTTTGGAAAAATCCAACCGGGATACTCTTGAGGTGCATAAAGCAAGAAGAATCAGCTAGAATCATGACTGAATTTCATAATAGTGAGTGTGGAGGACATCATTATTGGAAGACTACTGCTCAAAAAATCCTGAGAGCTGGTTACTATTGGCCATCTTTATTTTTGGATGTGTGTAAATTTGTGAAAACATGTGACAAGTGCCAAATGTTTGCAGGCAAACAACAGCTAAAATCTCTTCCCCTCAAACCTGTTGTGGTCACAGATCCTTTCCAGCAATGGGGTTTGGACTTCATAGGTGAGATTCATCCGCCTTCTAGCAATCAGCATAGATGGATCATTTTTGCTACTGATTGTTTTACCAAATGGATTGAGGCCATTCCTACAAGAAATGCCAATCACACTATCATCATTAATTTTCTGCAAGAAAACATATTCTCCAGATTTGGTTTCCCTAAGAGGATAGTCACAGATAACGTTGCTGCATTTAATGATAAACACTTGGTAAAATTATGTGAAGAGATGGGAATTCAGCTAGTACATTCTACTTCTTACTATCTTCAAGGAAATGGCTTAGCCGAGTCATCAAATAAGAGTTTAGTCAGAATCATAAAGAAGTTGCTTGAAAAAAATACCAAGGGCTGGGATTCCAAGTTGAAATTTTCTTTGTGGGCTGACAGAGTTACAAATAAAAAGTCAATTGGCACATCCCCCTTCAAGTTAGTATATGTCACGGAAGCCATCTTTCTTGTTCAACTTGCACTGCCAGTTGCAAAGTTTTTACAAGAAGCTGACTCTGAACCAAATGATCTAATTAGGAGGATCCACAACTTGGTAGAGCTGCAGCAAGACAAAGAGAAACTTCTGGAAAAGACAGAGTTACACCAAAGGAAGATGAAGGAAACTTTTGACAGGAAAGTTAAAGCAGATACTTTCAAAGCAAGGGAGCTGGTTCTAAAATGGGATGCAGCAAGGCAGGAAAAGGGAAAACATGGCAAGTTTGATGCGCTCTGGACAGGTCAATTTGTCATAGCAGTAGTTCAGCAGAATAATACTTTTGTCCTCCAAGATCTTGCAGGTGAAGAAGTATTAGGTGGCCCATTCAACAGGCAGTTTCTGAAACCCTACTTTTCATGAGGCTTTCCTTAAAGTTTGCTTATTTGTACATATTCTTTTCAGTTTTTGTTTTTGTTTTGTTTCGTCAATAACTCCATGCCCAATGGAATACTGAGTAAAATTAGTTTCGAATTCAAGTTTTAATAAAGGCTACTGAGTCAAACTAGGTTCTTTGTAACCTCATACGGAGGTATCCATCCCAGCTGGAGCCAAATGTTATCTCCCAAAATGAATCAGTCAATTTGTTCCATTTTGTAGGCGATAGCATGTTCATAAAAAAGGGTTCTATATAAATTTTTAGAATTTAGAAGTGTCAAAACATAAAATTTAAGATTTTATCCTAGAAATAAATCAATCTTCAAAAGGTCTTTACAAACAATTTAAGAAAAATCCTTTCAACAGCTAACATTTTTTTTGAAGTTGAAATTAGCTGGTGAAAGCCTCAGGTTTCAACGGTTAAAGTGTACTCCCCGCAGCAAGCAAGCCGGTGAAAGCGCTAACACGGATTTTTCTCCAATGACTCCATAAACCCAAAAAGGACATGCCAGACACACGTCATACAATCATCATGGCAAGCTAATGGAAGCAAATGAATGGTGACACTGTTTCATCACATTCTAGCAGGACATCATGACAGATTGTGCTCACGTATTTTGTGCGGAAACAAGAGGAGGGTTTGAGGTGACGAACTCTTAATCATCATTGGAGACAGAGGATAAAGTACCAGCCATCCGGCGACATCAAATCAAATCACCATTTCTTATTTTGAACTCACGGTGTTTGAAATTTCTATTATGAGGTTTCATATTTCAATTGACAACACAGGGTCATTTTCACTAGCGCCAGCCTTTTCCTTATTAAGAAGATTTCTGTGTCAACCGTGTGCAAATCAACTGATGATTAAGTTACAGATGGCGAGGAAGCAAGGAGGGCTACTTCTGAGGAAAGAGTTAGATAATTTATCCTTTTTGTAGTCTTATCCAGAGGTGCATAAGCGATTCTCAGACACAGGTTGTATGACATATGTGGAAAGGTTACAGGAAGGTTATCACCAGGAAACAACAGAGAGTTTTGCAAAGTCATACGATGGAAAGAAAGCTACAGTGGGCTCTCTGGAACTGATAGTTGATGAGGCTGCCATCGCTTCAGCAACTGGCTTACCCAGAACAGTCCAAAGTTGGTTTAAAACAACAGTGACCAAGAACTTGGATTTTAGGGTATACCTCAAGACAGAATTCTGAAGCATAACCTGGAAGAAAAGCATCCTTGTTTCTTACCTTGAAGATGAATGGCAAGATCTGTTCAAAGGCATTCAGTTATACTTAACCTCAGAGGGCAGGAATGACAAGTTATTGTTATATCATTTTAGACTCTTGGATCACTTCACAGGGAAGGTCCTTCTAAATTTGCATTTATTTCTTCATAAGAGTCTAACCAAGGTGTGTAATAAGATCAGAGCCGAACCTTTTAGCATCAAAAATTCCCTTTGTCATTATGGCCTTATTAAAATGATCATCTTGAAAGAACTGAAACGAAGAGAAAGAACTTGGCAGCACTTTCTCTTCTAGGAAGGTTTTGAGACCCAAACTCAGCCTATAAATAAGAAGAAGAAAGCAGGCAAGAAGCAGTCAACTCCACAGAGTAGCTCAAGGAGGAGGAGAGCTCTCCCAAAGCCACCAGAAGACAAAAATTATATCATAAAGCCCAAGAAAGCTAAAAATAAACTAGATTTTGAAACAAACTCAGAGCAATCCAGAGTGAAAAAGACAAATGCTCTAAATCTACCATACACAGATTCAAACACGGGACCAGAAAAGGAAGATGAAAGTCCAGCCATCAAAAGTCCAAAACGCTCCATGGAAACTGCACAGGATTGTGAAGCTTTTACTCCCAAAGATGAAGGTGAAACCTCAAGAAATAAGAAATCAAAGAAATCACAAAAGATAAAGGAGCTGAAAGAGGTAATAGCATAGTAGGAGGTTCTGGAAAGGGTGATAAAGGCAAGATATAAATGTCTATCAAAGAATTTTGCAAAGACAAATGCAGCTTTTGAGAAGCTAGCATGTGAAAGCATTAAAGACAAGAAGAAAAAGGATCACAAATAATTATAATAGCTTATGGTGGTTAGCTAAGCGCCTGAAGAGGAAAATCAAAAAATTGAAGGAAAAAATTAACACACACCCAGATTTACAGGTGCTGGCCCAGGTTGCTATAAATTTGCAAGGAGAGCAATCAAATGAACACTGATTTTTGATGGAACAACAGTTTTGAATATGAAAGGTTTCCTTTTTTATCAAAACAGAGCTTTCACCAACACAGAAGGTGAAATTATAACCAATTAGTTGTTGAAAAGAAAAGCTTTCATCAACTAATTAGCAAATCCTAAGGCGAAATAGTTGGTGAAACTACAGAATGAAAATTTTGAAGAGTTGAGCTCGAATAGAGCAATTTTGGAGTGATTTAAAGGATAAGATAGTATCAAAAGATTAATCATCAAATCAAGAAATATTCAATTTCAAATATTCGTGAAAATTTTGGAGGTGAATGCTTAATTGGTCAACTAAAGCTTTGTTCACAGATGTTGAAAGATTTCCAGCCACTGAAGACATGTGTCTTTTCCTCCACGACACCTCAGGGACATAAAAATGATGAAGACCAGATATCAAAGACCAACTATGAAGACGGTTCGATTCCTAAGAATTAGTTCTTTATTATCCTATTGTATTTAGTTAGTTTTCTGCTTTCTATATTTAGAAATCCAGAACCAGTTTTCCAGGATCTGAGACTTGTTGTAAAGGTTATAAATGCATGTCTTTTTGACATACCAGAGGGTCGATTTTGGATACAGGAACTATACCTTTGTAACAGACTTTTCATATGATAACATAGATCACAAGTTTCTCTCTCTATTAATGTCAGATTTCCACCCTTCTTCTGCACTCTTATTCAAGTTGTTTTAACTGCAAAATGACTGTCAACTCATTAGTCAGTTCATAACTTGATTAATAGTTTCTTACATTGTTTATTAAACCCATCATTATGTATCTGGTTTATAAGCATTGTCTTCTTCACCCACTTAAAGCCATTATTTGATTATTGATCCTTGAGGGCATTGGTTTATCTGATTATTCATTTTGACTGTATGGATACTATATTGTAGTTGAGTTATCCCATTGATCCACACATACAAAAACACAAAAACAAGTTTACTTTAAGTTACCAAACATCTTTGTCTTACAACCTCAAAGAGTTTCTTGGAGTCATAACAAATTGGCATCGTTGTCGGGGAGAGGAGATTGAAGCTCAGCTTCCTTGGGACATGACAAGATCCAGCTTTGATGATATACAAAGTCTGGACATGAATCGGTTGTAATCATCTATCTGGCGACTCCACGAAGGAAGATTCAATGGAGACTCTATTGTTTAGAAATCTGTTGGCAACTCCACTGGTATGAAATGAACAAGAGGTATGCATTCTGAGATTTTTCAAGTATTTCTAGTTATCCTCATCTAATGCCTAGTAGAGATGAATGGGAACGTAGTATTCCCAGATTTTGAGGTGAAGAGTGGGAAGTGTCAGCTGAACATTTGCTGGACTTTCATGATTGCATGCATCAGTTGCAAATTGTGCATGAGGATGTTCAGATCTAGCTCTTTTGTTTCTCATTAGAGGGAATTGCTCGTGATTGGTACCAGTCTCTGCCTATCGCCAGTATCCTCTCTTTGGAATACTTTCATGCTGCCTTTCATTTGTTCTGCAAAGAAATTTTTTCATCTAACCTTTTATTTCCTGAATGTTGTCATGAATTCAAATTATTGACTAAAGATTCAGATAATCACAAAGAGTATGTTGTTATAAGAGAAACCTCTCATTGTGACCGAGATATTGATGATCTTCACAATGTTAGCCATAGTACAGATGCCTGTGATATTGTACCAAATGCATCTATTGTCTTAGGCTGTCAGGAAGATCAAATAAAAGGTCTTTTAAAAAAATCGAGTAAAAATATTTTCACCAGCTAACATTTGTTTTGAAGTTAAAGTTAGCTGGTGAAAGCCCCAAGTTTAAACGACTAAAGTGTACTCTCAGCAGCAAGCGAGTTGGTGAAATCATTAACAAAGGTTTTCCTCCAACGACTCCAGAAACCCAAAAAGAGTAGAAGCCATTAAAAAATTGTCTCTTCCTAGATCAAAAAAGGATATTCAGTCTTTCCTCGAAACTATAAATTTTATCAGGAGGTTTATAGCAAACTTTGCAGAACTTACAAAGCACATTACTTGTATGTTAAGAAATAATTTTGAAGTAAGATGGACCGAAGAATCTAAACACTCTTTCAATGCTATCAAAGAAGCCATTGGGACAGCCCCTGTTTTAATCAGTCCTGACTTTAACAAGGAGTTTAAATCTTTTCATTTGCATCAAAAGATACAATTGCAGTTGTACTATTGCAGAGAAATGTTGATGATTAGGAGCATCCAGTCGCCTTCTTCAGTAAAGTCTTGAGGGATGCTGAAGTGAAGTATGAACCATTGGAAAAACAAGCATATGCACTCATCAAGTCATTAAAAGCCTTCAGAGTTTACATTCTTCAAGCCAAGGTAATAGCTTATGTACCTTCAAGCTCGGTTAAAGATGTGCTTATACAACCTGACATAGATGGAAAAAGGAGTAAGTGGATAGCAAAGTTAATTGAATTTGATGTCGATATCAAACCAACAAAACTTGTGAAAGGTCAAGGCCTTGCCAAGTTCCTTGCAAAAGAAAATTGTAAGTTGCTTGAGATAAATTTTGTGAGTATAAATGCAGAAAATATTCAGTTTTCAGAAGACAGAGGTAGTGATAAATTGCGGGTTTCTCCTCACCTAGCTGACTGTGAATGGTACAGTCACATCATATAGTTTCTGCAGACTTTATCAGTTCCTTCATATTTGACAAAAACACAAGGGAGAGCCTTAAAGCTCAAAGCCATAAATTTTTGCATTAATGGCAACTTATTGTTTTGGAAAAATCCAACCGGGATACTCTTGAGGTGCATAAAGCAAGAAGAATCAGCTAGAATCATGATTGAATTTCATAATAGTGAGTGTGGAGGACATCATTATTGGAAGACTACCGCTCACCAAATCCTAAGAGTTGGTTACTATTGGCCATCTTTATTTTCAAATGTGTGTAAATTTATGAAAACATGTGACAAGTGCTAAAGGTTTGCAGGCAAACAACAGCTAAAATCTCTTCCCCTCAAACCTGTTGTGGTCACAGATCCTTTCTAGCAATGGGGTTTGGACTTCATAGGTGAGATTCATCCGCCTTCTAGCAATCAGCATAGATGGATCCTTGTTGCTACCGATTGTTTTACCAAATGGTTTGAGGCCATTCCTACAAGAAGTGCCAATCACATTGTCATCATTAATTTTCTGCAAGAAAACATATTCTCACGATTTGGTTGCCCTAAGAGAATAGTCACAGATAATGTTGTTGCATTTAATGATAAACACTTGGTAAAATTATGTGAAGAGATGGGAATTCAGCTAGTACATTCTACTTCTTACTATCCGCAAGGAAATGGCTTAGCTGAGTCATCAAATAAGAGTTTAGTCAAAATCATAAAGAAGTTGCTTGAACAAAATACCAAGGGCTGGGATTCCAAGTTTAAATTTTCTTTGTGTGCTGACAGAGTTACAAATAAAAATTCAATTGGCACATCCCCCTTCAAGTTAGTATATGGCATTGAAGCCATCTTTCCTGTTCAACTTGGACTGCCAGTTGCAAAGTTTTTACAAGAAGCTGAATCTGAACCAAATGATCTAACTAGGAGGATCCACAACTTGGTAGAGCTACAGCAAGACAGAGAGCAACTTCAGGAAAAGACATCGTTACACCAAAGGAAGAGGAAGGAAACTTTTGACAGGAAAGTTAAAGCAGATACTTTCAAAGCAGGGGAGTTGGTTCTGAAATGGGATGCAAAAAGGCAAGAAAAGGGAAAACATGGCAAGTTTGATGCGCTCTGGACAGGTCCATTTGTCATAGCAGTAGTTCAGCAAAATAACACTTTTGTCCTCCAAGATCTTGCAGGTGAAGAAGTATCAGGTGGCCCATTCAACAAGCGGTTTCTGAAACCCTACTTTTCATGAGGATTTCCTTAAAGTCTTCTTATTTGTACATATTCTTTTCAGTTTTTGTTTTTGTTTTGTTTCGTCAATAACTCCATGCCCAATGGAATACTGAGTAAAATCTATTTCGAATTCAAGTTGTAATAAAGGCTATGGTGTCAAACTAGGTTCTTGGTAACCTCATAGGGAGGTATCCATCCCAGCTGGAGCCAAATGTTATCTCCCAAAATGAATCAGTCAATTTGTTCCATTTTGTAGGTGATAGCATGGTCATAATATGGGGTTCTATATAAATTTTTAGAATTTAGAAGTGTCAAAACATAGGATTTAAGATTTTATCCTAGAAATAAATCGATCCTCAAAAGGCCTTTTCAAAAAATTTAAGAAAAAACCTTTCAACAGCTAACATTTGTTTTGAAGTTGAAGTTAGCTGGTGAAAGGCTCAGGTTTCAACGGTTAAAGTGTACTCCCCGCAGAAAGTGAACCGGTGAAAGCGCTAACACGGATTTTTCTCCAATGACTCCAGAAACCCAAAAAGGACACGCCAAACACACGTCATACAATCATCATGGCAAGCTAATGTAAGCAAATGAATGATGACACTGTTTCATCACGTTCTAGCAGGACATCATGACAGATTGTGCTCACGTATTTCGTGCGGCAACAAGAGGAGGGTTTGAGGTGACAAACTCTTAATCATCATTGGAGACAAAGGATAAATTACCAGCCATCCAGCGACATCAAATCAAATCACCATTTCCTATTTTGAACTCGCGGTGTTCGAAATTTCTATTATGAGGTTTCATATTTCAATTGACAACACAAGGTCATTTTCACCAACGCCAACCTTTTCCTTATTAAGAAGATTACTGTGTCAACCGTGTGCAAATCAACCGATGATTAAGTTACAGATGGTGAGGAAGCAAGGAGGGCTACTTCTGAGGAAAGAGTTAGATAATTTATCCTTTTTGCAATCTTATCCAGAGGTGCAGTAGCGATTCCCAGACGCAAGTTGTATGACATATGTGGAAAGATTACAGGAAGGTTATCACCAGGAAACAACAGAGATTTTTGCAAAGTCATACAATGGAAAGAAAGCTACAATGGGCTCTCTGGAACTGATAGTTGATGAGGCTACCATCGCTTCAGCAACTGGCTTACCCAGAACAATCCAAAGTTGGTTTAAAACAACAATGACCAAGAACTTGGATTTTAGGGTATACCTCAATATAGAATTCGAAAGCATAACCTTGAAGAAAAGCATCGCTATTTCTTACCTTGAAGATGAATGGAAAGATTTGTTCAAAGGCATTCAGTTATACTTAACCTCAAAGGGCAGGTATGAGAAGTTAAAGTTATATCATTTTAGACTTCTAGATCACTTCACAGGGAAGGTCCTTCTAAATTTGCCTTTCTTTCTTCATAAGAGTCTAACCAAGGTGTGGAATAAGATCAGAGCCGAACCTTTTAGCATAAAAAATGCCCTTTGTCATTATGCCTTATTAAAATGATCATCTTGGAAGAACTGAAATGAAGAGAAAGAGCTTGGCAGCACTTTCTCTTCTGGGAAGGTTTTGAGACCCAAACTCAACCTATAAATGAGAAGAAGAAAGCAGGCAAGAAGCAGTCAACTCCTTAGAGTAGCTCAAGGAGGAGGAGAGCTCTCCCAAAGCCACCAAAAGACAAAAATTCTAGCATAAAACCCAAGAAAGCTAAAAAGAAACTACATTTTGAAACAAACTCAGAGCAATCCAAAGTGAAAAAGACAAGTGCTTTAAATCTCCCATACACAGATTCAGACACAGAACCAGAAAAGGAAGATGAAAGTCCAGCCATCAAAAGTCCAGAACGCTCCATGGAAACTGCACAGGATTGTGAAGCTTTTACTCCCAAAGATGAAGGTGAAACCTCAAGAAATAAGAAATGAAAGAAATCAAAAAAGATAAAGGAGTTGAAAGAGGTAATAGCACAACAGGAGGTTCTGGAAAGGGTGATAAAGGCAAGATATAAAGCTTTATCAGAGAATTTTGCAAAGACAAATGCAGCTTTTGAGAAGCTAGCACGTGAAATCATTAAAGACAAGAAGAAAAAGAAAAAGATCATAAAGGATTATGATATCTTATGGTGGTTAGCTAAGCGCTTGAAGAGGAAAATCAAAAAATTGAAGGAAAAAATTAACACACACCCAGATTTACAGGTACTAGCCCAGGTTGCTATAAATTTGCAAGGAGAGCAATCAAATGAACATTGATCTTTTATGGAACAACAGTTTTGAATATGAAAGGTTTCCTTTTTTATCAAAACAGAGCTTTCACCAGCACAGAAGGCGAAATTATAACCAATTAGTTTTTGAAAAGCAGAGATTTCATCAGCTAATTAGCAAATCCTAAGGTGAAATAGCTGGTGAAACTACAGAACGAGAATTTTGAAGAGTTGAGCTTGAACAAAGCGATTTTGGAGTGATTTAAAGGATAAGAGAGTATCAAAATATTGATCATCAAATCAAGAAATATTCAGTTTCAAAGATTCGTGAATATTTTGGAGGTGAATGTTTAATTGATCAACTAAAGATTTGTTCACAATTGTTGAAAGATTTGCATCCACTGAAGACATGTGTCTTTTCCTCCACGACACATCAGGGACATAGAAATGATGAAGACCAGATATCAAAGACCAACTATGAAGACAGTTCGATTCCTAAGAATTAGTTCTTTATTATCCTATTCTATTCAGTTAGTTTTCTGTTTTCTATATTTAGAAATCTAGATCCAGTTTTCCAGTATATAAGACTTGTTGTAAAGGTTATAAATGCCTGTCTTTTTGACATACCAGAGGGTTGATTTTGGATACAGGAACTATACCTTTGTAAAAGACTTTTCATATGATAATAAAGATCACAAGTTTCTCTCTCTATTAATGTCAGATTTCCACCCTTCTTTTGCACTCTTATTCAAGTTGTTTTAACTGCAAAATGATTGTCATCTCATTAGTTAGTTCATAACTTGATTAATAGTTTCTTACATTGTTTATTAAACCCATCATTGTGTATCTGGTTTATAAGCATTGTATTCTTCACCCACTTAAAGATGTTATCTGATTATTGATCCTTGAGGGCATTGGTTTATTTGATTATTCATTTTGACTGTCTGGATACTATATTGTAGTTGAGTTATCCCATTGATCCACACATACAAAAACACAAAAACAAGTTTACTTTAAGTTACCAAGCATCTTTGTCTTACAACCTCAAAGAGTTTCTTGGAGTGATAACAAATTGGCGTCATTGTCGGGGAGAGGATATTGAAGCTCAGCTTCCTTGGGACACGACAAGATCCAGCTTTAATGATAGACAAAGTCTGCACGTGAATCGGTTGTAATCATCTATCTGGCGATTCCACAAAGGAAGATTTAGTGCCGACTCTATTGTTCAGAAATCTATTGGCGACTCCACTGGTATGAAATGAACAAGAGGTATGCATTCTATGATTTTTCAAGTATTTTTGGTTATCCTCATCCAGTGCCTAGTAGAGATGA
Source organism: Picea engelmannii (assembly GCA_009831015.1). Classification (NCBI taxonomy): domain Eukaryota; kingdom Viridiplantae; phylum Streptophyta; class Pinopsida; order Pinales; family Pinaceae; genus Picea; species Picea engelmannii. The sequence goes on along the minus strand of ML805372.1, from coordinate 87,598 downwards.
ATGGGAATGTAGTATTCCCAGATTTCAAGGTGAAGAGTGGGAAGTGCTAGCTGAACATTTGCTGGACTTTCATGATTGCATGCATCGGTTGCAAATTGTGCATGAGGATGTTCAGATACGGCTCTTTTGTTTCTCATTAGAGGGAATTGCTCGTGATTGGTACCAGTCTCTGCCTATTGCCAATATCATCTCTTTGGAAGACTTTCATGCTTCCTTTCATTTGTTCTGCAAAGAAATTTTTTCAGCTGACCTTTTATTTCCTAAATGTTGTCATGAATTCAAATAATTGGCTAAAGATTAAGATAATCACAAAGAGTATGTTGTTATATGAGAAACCTCTCATTGTGACCAAGATATTGATGATCTTCACAATCTTAGCCATAGTATAGATGCTTGTGATATTGTACCAAATGCATCTATTGTCTTAGGCTGTCAGGAAGATCAAATTGTTCCCTTTGAAGACTTGAAAGATGATGAACAGATTGACAGATCAACAAGCGAAAGTATTGGATCTGCAGTAGATATTGAGGGCAGTCCACATCTTCCAGATTTGCAAATCAAGGGAAGTTGCAGTAACCATAAGGAACAGGATTTGAAGGGACTGTCTAATCTTCAACTTGAACATCAGAAAGATCTTCCTTCTCTTTATGATTATTTGATTTCAAATTATGATGAGGAACGAGGTGAGATTTTTCCAAATTTGTTTCATGATTTTATTGTTGATCTTGCTATTCAAGAAGCTTCATATTTGTCATTAGGATCTTATCTTGATGCTCCTATATTCAAACAATACAGTGATGAGGAAGGAGATGTTAATGTTTGTGAAGATTTATTGTTTACTCGAATTCCATCTAGTTCTTCTTTTCAACAGAGAGATGATCAAAAGTATGTGCATGCTGTGATTGATGCTTGTCACAAATCTGTTGAAGATCTTTTTAGTATTGATATATCCTGCAAAGATATTATTATTGGAGAAGAAATTGTTAGTTGTGATAAGCCAACATATCATCATGATGAAATCAGATTGCAGAGAAATGGTGAAGGGAAGCAGAAAGATTCAGATCAGCAGTTGAGTTTTCATTTTCCTTCGACAAAAGAAGAACAATTTTCAACATTGATATCAGTAAAGGCAGCCAACATCACTTCAATCTGCAGTTGAAACAGCAACATGAAGAGGCATTTCCTTGGGTCTTTCATGACCCTTTTGCTAATTTTATGGAATCTACGAGCAACATAAATGTCAAGATATCTTTGTCAAATGATGGTTGGTTCTGCCATCTTTTCAAACTATATTTTTGCAAGCTACGGTTTCCTTTCTTTTTCTGTTTCATATCAAGGAGGTTACCAGTAAATCAATTTCTTTCTTGGCTGCATTGGAGATATAATTTTACTTGATCAATTTTCCCCTACTGATTAGAAGTAGGAGTAGGTGTGAGAATACGCTCCTCATGTGAGCAGTTAGATCATGTTCAGTTGTTGATTTTTGAAATAAACAGGTAGACTACAACAAACTGCAGTCAATTTTCAGTTTAGCAGAGGATTAGCTGAAGCCAATGTTATCTCCTGAAATAGCAGAGTCCATTCATTTCATTTCTAGGTGATAGCATGGTCATTAATAAAGATTTATATAATTTTTATTAATCTTTAGTGCCAAAATATAGGGAATAATTTGTTATCTCCTATAATAAATCGATCAATAAAAGGTCTTTTAAAAAAATCGAGTAAAAAGATTTTCACCAGCTAACATCTGTTTTGAAGTTGAAGTTAGCTGGTGAAAGCCCCAATTTTAAATGGCTAAAGTGTACTCTCAGCAGCAAGTGAGCCGGTGAAAGCATTAACACGGGTTTTCCTCCAACGACTCCAAAAACCCAAAAAGAGTAGAAGCCATTGAAAAATTGTCTCTTCCTAGATCAAAAAAGGATATTCGGTCTTTCCTCGGAACTATAAACTTTATCAGGAGATTTGTAGCAAACTTTGCAGAACTTACAAAGCACATTACTTGTCTGTTAATAAATAATTCTGAAGTAAGATGGACCGAAGAAGCTAAACACTCTTTCAATGTTATCAAAGAAGCCATTGTAACAGCCCCTGTTTTAATCAGTCCTGACTTTGACAAGGAGTTTTATATCCTTTCATTTGCTTCAAAAGATACAATTGTAGTTGTACTATTGCAGAGAAATGTTGATGATCAGGAGCAACCAGTCGCCTTCTTCAGTAAAGTCTTGAGAGATGCTGAAGTGAAGTATGAACCATTGGAAAAACAAGCATATGCACTCATCAGGTCATTAAAAGCCTTCAGAGTTTACAATCTTCAAGCCAAGGTAATAGCTTATGTACCTTCAAGCTCGGTTAAAGATGTGCTTATACAACTTGAGATAGATGGAAAAAGGAGTAAGTGGATAGCAAAGTTAATTGAATTTGATGTCGAGATCAAGCCAGCAAAACTTGTGAAAGGTCAAGGCCTTGCCAAGCTCCTTGCAGAAGAAAATTGTAAGTTGCTTCAGATAAATTTTGTGAGTATAAATGCAGAAAATATTCAGTTTTCAGAAGACAGAGGTAGTGAAAAATTGTGGGTTTCTCCTCACCTAGCTGACTGTGAATGGTACAGTCACATCTTATATTTTCTGCAAAGTTTATCAGTTCCTTCAGATTTGACAAAAACGCAAGGGAGATCCTTAAAGCTCAAAGCCATAAATTTATGCATTAATGGCAACGTATTGTTTTGGAAAAATCCAACAGGGATACTCTTGAGGTGCATAAACCAAGAATAATCAGCTAGAATCATGACTGAATTTCATAATAGTGAGTGTGGAGGACATCATTATTGGAAGACTACCGCTCACAAAATCCTGAGAGCTGGTTACTATTGGCCATCTTTATTTTCAGATGTGTGTAAATTTGTGAAAACATGTGACAAGTGCCAAAGGTTTACAGGCAAACAGCAGCTAAAATCTCTTCCCCTCAAACCTGTTGTGGTCACAGGTCCTTTCCAGCAATGGGGTTTGGACTTCATAGGTGAGATTCATCCGCCTTCTAGCAATCAGCATAGATGGATCCTTGTTGCTACTGATTGTTTCACCAAATGGATTGAGGCCATTCCTACAAGAAATGCCAATCACACTGTCATCATTAATTTTCTGCAAGAAAACATATTCTTGAGATTTGGTTGCCCGAAGAGAATAGTTACAAATAACGTTGTTGCATTTAATGATAAACACTTGGTAAAATAATGTGAAGATATGGGAATTCAGCTAGTACATTCTACTTCTTACTATCCGCAAGGAAATGGCTTAGTTGAGTCATCAAATAAGAGTTTAGTTAGAATCATAAAGAAGTTGCTTGAACAAAATACCAAGGGCTGGGATTCCAGGTTGAAATTTTCTTTGTGGGCTGACAGAGTTACAAATAAAAAGTCAATTGGCACATCCCCCTTCAAGTTAGTATATGGCACTGAAGCCATCTTTCCTATTCAATTTGCACTACCAGTTGTAAAGTTTTTACAAGAATCTGACTCTAAACCAAATGATCTAACCAGGAGGATCCATAACTTGGTAGAGTTGCAGCAAGACAGAGAGCAACTTCTGGAAAAGACAGAGTTACACCAAAGGAAGATGAAGGAAACTTTTGACAGGAAAGTTAAAGCAGATACTTTCAAAGTAGGGGAGCTGGTTCTAAAATGGGATGCAGCAAGGCAGGAAAAGGGAAAACATGGCAAGTTTGATGCGCTCTAGACAGGTCCATTTGTCATAGCAGTAGTTTAGCAGAATAATACTTTTGTCCTCCAAGATCTTCCAGGTGAAGAAGTATCAGGTGGCCCATTCAACAGGCGGTTTCTAAAACCCTACTTTTCATGAGGCTTTCCTTAAAGTCTGCTTATTTGTACATATTCTTTTCAGTTTTTGTTTTTGTTTTGTTTCGTCAATAACTCCATGCCCAATGGAATATTGAGTAAAACCAGTTTTGAATTCAAGTTGTAATAAAGGCTACTGAGTCAAAATAGGTTCTTGGTAACCTCACAGGGAGGTATCCATCCCAGCTAGAGCCAAATGTTATCTCCCAAAATGAATCAGTCAATTTGTTCCATTTTGTAGGTGATAGCATGGTCATAAAATAGGGTTCTATATAAATTTTTAGAATTTAGAAATGTCAAAACATAGGAGTTAAGATTTTATCCTAGAAATAAATCAATCCTCAAAAGGTCTTTTCAAAAAATTTAAGAAAAATCCTTTCAACAGCTAACATCTATTTTGAAGTTGAAGTTAGCTGGTGAAAGCCTCGGGTTTCAATGGTTAAAGTGTACTCCCCACTGCAAGCGAGCCGGTGAAAGCACTAACATGGATTTTTCTCCAATGACTCCATAAACCCAAAAAGGACACGCCAGACACACGTCATACAATCATCATGGCAAGCTAATGTAAGCAAATGAATGATGACACTGTTTCATCACGTTCTAGCAGGACATCATGACAGATTGTGCTCACGTATTTCGTGCGGCAACAAGAGGAGGGTTTGAGGTCACGAACTCTTAATCATCATTGGAGACAGAGGATAAAGTACCAACCATCCGGTGACATCAAATCAAATCACCATTTCTTATTTTGAACTCGCGGTGTTCGAAATTTCTATTATGAGGTTTCATATTTCAATTGACAACACAGGGTCATTTTCACCAACTCCAGCCTTTTCCTTATTAAGAAGATTACTGTGTCAACCGTGTGCAAATCAACCGATGATTAAGTTACAAATGGCGAGGAAGCAAGGAGGGCTACTTCTGAGGAAAGAGTTAGGTAATTTATCCTTTTTGCAGTCTTATCTAGAGGTGCAGCAGCGATTCCCAAACACAGGTTGTATGACATATGTGGAAAGGTTGCAGGAAGGTTATCACCAGGAAACAACAGATATTTTTGCAAATTCATACGATGGAAAGAAAGCTACAGTGGGCTCTCTGGAACTGATAGTTGATGAGGCTGCCATCGCTTCAGCAACTGGCTTACCCAGAACAGTCCAAAGTTGGTTTAAAGCAACAGTGACCAAGAACTTGGATTTTAGGGTATACCTCAAGATATAATTCTGAATCATAACCTGGAAGAAAAGCATCCTTGGATGAATGGAAAGATCTGTTCAAAGGCATTCAGTGATACTTAACCTCAGAGGGCAGGTATGACAAGTTAATTTTATATCATTTTATACTCCTAGATCACTTCACAGGGAAGGTCCTTCTAAATTTGCCTTTCTTTCTTCATAATAGTCTAACCAAGGTGTGTAATAAGATCTGAGCGAAACCTTTTAGCTTCAAAAATTCCCTTTGTCATTATGGCCTTATTAAAATGATCATCTTGGAAGAACTGAAATGAAGAGAAAGAACTTGGCAGCACTTTCTCTTCTGGGAAGGTTTTGAGGCCCAAACTCAACTTACAAATGAGAAGAAGAAAGCAGGCAAGAAGAAATCAACTCCTCAGAGTAGCTCAAGGAGGAGGAGAGCTCTTCCAAAGCCACCAGAAGACAAAAATTCTAGCATAAAGCCCAACAAGGCTAAAAAGAAACTAGATTTTGAAAAAAACTCAGAGCAATCCACAGTGAAAAAGACAAATGCTCTAAATCTGCCATACATAGATTCAGACACAGAACCAGAAAAGGAAGATGAAAGTCCAGCCATCAAAAGTCTAGAACGCTCCATGGAAACTGCACAGGATTGTGAAGCTTTTACTCCCAAAGATGAAGGTGAAACCTCAAGAAATAAGAAATCAAAGAAATCAAAAAAGATAAAGGAACTGAAAGAGGTAATAGCACAGCAAGAGGTTCTGGAAAGGGTGATAAAGGCAAGATATAAAGCTTTATCAGAGAAATTTGCAAAGACAAATGCATCTTTTGAGAAGCTAGCACGTGAAAGCATTAAAGATAAGAAGAAAAAGAAAAAGATCACAAAGGATTATAATAGTTTATGGTGGTTAGCTAAGCGCCTGAAGAGGAAAATCAGAAAATTGAAGGAAAAAATTAACACACACCCAGATTTACAGGTGTTGGCCCACATTGCTATAAATTTTCAAGGAGAGCAATCAAATGAACATTGATTTTTGATGGAACAACAGTTTTGAATATGAAAGGTTTCCTTTTTTATCAAAACAGAGCTTTCACCAGCACAGAAGGCGAAATTATAGCCAATTAGTTGTTGAAAAGCAGAGCTTTCATCAACTAATTAGCAAATCCTAAGGTAAAATAGCTGTTGAAACTGCATAATGATAATTTTGAAGAGTTGAGCTCCAACAGAGCGATATTGGAGTGATTTAAAGGATAAGAGAGTATCAAAAGATTAATCATCAAATCAAGAAATATTCAGTTTCAAAGATTCATGAAGATTTTGGAGGTGAATGTTTAATTGGTCAACAAAATATTTGTTCACAGTTGTTGAAATATTTCCAGCCACTGAAGACATGTGTGTTTTCCTCCATGACACATCAGGGACATAGAAATCATGAAGACCAGATATCAAAGACCAACTATGAAGACAGATCGATTCCTAAGAATTAGTTCTTTATTATCCTATTGTATTCAGTTAGTTTTCTGCTTTCTATATTTAGAAATCCAGATCCAGTTTTCCAGGATCTGAGACTTGCTGTAAAGGTTATAAATGCCTATCTTTTTGACATACCAGAGGGTCGATTTTGGATACAGGAACTATACCTTTCTAATAGACTTTTCATATGATAATACAGATCACAAGTTTCTCTCTCTATTAATGTCAGATTTCCACCCTTCTTCTACACTCTTATTCAAGTTGTTTTAACTGCAAAATGACTGCCATCTCATTAGTCAGTTCATAACTTGATTAACAGTTTCTTACATTGTTTATTAAACCCATCATTGTGTAACTGGTTTATAAGCACTGTCTTCTTCACCCACTTAAAGATATTATCTGATTATTTATCCTTAAGGGCATTGGTTTATTTGATTATTCATTTTGACTGTCTGGATACTATATTGTAGTTGAGTTATCCCATTGATCCACACATACAAAAACACAAAAACAAGTTTACTTTAAGTTACCAAGCATATTTGTCTTACAACCTCAAAGAGTTTCTTGGAGTGATAACAAATTGGCGTCGTTGCCGGGGAGAGCAGATTGAAGCTCGGCTTCCTTGGGACACGACAAGATCCAGCTCTGATGATAGACAAAGTTTGGGCACAAATCGATTGTAATCATCTATCTGGCAACTCCACGAAGGAAGATTCAGTGGCGACTCTATTATTCATAAATCTGTTGGCGACTCCACTGGTATGAAATGAACAAGAGGTATGCATTCTGTGATTTTTCAAGTATTTTTGGTTATCCTCATCCAGTGCCTAGTAGAGATGAATGGGAACATAGTATTCCTAGATTTTGAGGTGAAGAGTGGGAAGTGCCAGCTGAACATTTGTTGGACTTTCATGATTGCATGCATCGGTTGCAAATTGTGCATGAGGATGTTCAGATCTGGCTCTTCTATTTCAAATTAGAGGGAATTGCTCGTGATTGGTACCGGTCTCTGCCTATCGTCGGTATCAGCTCTTTGGAAGACTTTCATGCTTCCTTTCATTTGTTCTGCAAAGAAATTTTTTCAGCTGACCTTTTATTTCTTAAATGTTGTCATGAATTCAAATTATTGACTAAAGATTCAGATAATCACAAAGAGTATGATGTTATAAGAGAAACCTCTCATTGTGACCAAGATATTGATGATCTTCACAATGTTATCCATAGTATAGATGCTTGTGATATTTTACCAAATGCATCTATTGTCTTAAGCTGTCGGGAAGATCAAATTGTTCCCTTTGAAGACTTGAAAGATGATGAGCAGATTGACAGATCAACAAGCGAAAGTGTTGGATATGTAGTAGATTTTGAGGGAAGTTCACATCTTCTAGATTTGCATATCAAGGGAAGTTGCAGCAACCATAAGGAACAGGATTTGTAGGGACTGTCTAATCTTCATCTTGATCATCAGAAAGATCTTCCTTCTCCTTATGATTATTTGATTTCAAATTATGATGAGGAACGAGGTGAGATTTTTCCAAATTTGTTTCATGATTTTATTGTTGACCCTACTATTCAAGAAGCTTCATCTCTGTCATTAGGATCTTATCTTGATGCTCCTATATTCGAACAATACAGTGATGAGGAAGGAGATATTAAGGTTTGTGAAGATTTATTGTTTACTCAAATTCCATCTAGTTCTTCTTTTTAGCAGAGAGATGATCAAAAGTATGTGCATGTTGTGATTGATGCTTGTCACAAATCTATTGAAGATCTTTTTAGTCTTGATATATCCTGCAAAGATATTATTATTGGAGAAGAAATTGTTAGCTGTGATAAGCCAACATGTCATCATGATGAAATCAGATTGCAGAGAAATCGTGAAGGGAAGCAGAAAGATTCAGATCAGCAGTCGAGTTTGCATTTTCCTTCGTCAAAAGAATAACAATTTACTTTCAACATTGATATCAGTAAAGGCAGCCAACATCACTTCAATCTGCAGTTGAAACAACAACATGAAGAGGCATTTCCTTGGGTCTTTCATGACACTTTTGCTGATTTTCTGGAATCTATGAGCAACATAAATGTCAAGATATCTTTGTCAGATGATGGTTGGTTCTGCCATATTTTCAAACTATATTTTTGCATGCTACGGTTTCCTTTCTTTTTCTGTTTCATATCAAGGAGGTTACCAGTAAATCAATTTCTTTCTTGGTTGCATTGGAGATATAATTTTACTTGATCAGTTTGCCCATACTGGTTAGAAGTAGGAGTAGGTGTGAGGATGCGCTCCTCATACGAGCAGTTAGATCATGTTCAGTTGTTGATTTTTGAAATAAGCAGGCAGACTACAACAAACTACAATCAATTTTTAGTTTAGCAGAGTATTAGTTGAAGCCAATGTTATCTCCTGAAATAGCGCAGTCCATTCATTTCATTTCTAGGTGATAGCATGGTCATTAATAAAGATTTATATAATTTTTATTAATCTTTAGTGTCAAAATATAGGGAATAATTTGTTATCTCCTATAATAAATCGATCAATAAAAGGTCTTTTCAAAAAATCGATTAAAAATCTTTTCACCAGCTAACCTTTGTTTTGAAGTTGAAGTTAGCTGGTGAAAGCCCCAAGTTTCAACGGCTAAAGTGTACTCTCAGCAACAAGCGAGCTGGTGAAAGCATTAACACAAGTTTTCCTCCAACGACTCCAGAAACCCAAAAAGAGTAGAAGCCATTAAAAAATTGTCGCTTCCTAGATCAAAAAAGGATATTCAGTCTTCCCTCGGAACTATAAACTTTATCAGGAGGTTTATAGAAAACTTTGCAGAACTAATAGAGCACGTTACTTGTATGTTAAGAAATAGTTATGAAGTAAGATGGACCGAAGAAGCTAAACACTCTTTCAATGATATCAAAGAAGCCATTATGACAGCCCCTGTTTTAATCAGTCCTGACTTTGACAAGGAGTTTTATATCTTTTCATTTGCTTCAAAAGATACAATTGCAGTTGTACTATTGCAAAGAAATGTTGATGATCAGGAGCAGCAAGTCGCCTTCTTCAGTAAAGTCTTGAGAGATGCTGAAGTGAAGTATGAACCATTGGAAAAACAAGCATATGCACTCATCAAATCATTAAAATCCTTTAGAGTTTACATTCTTTAAGCCAAGGTAATACTTATGTACCTTCAAGCTCGGTTAAAGATGTGCTTATACAACTTGACATAAATGGAAAAAGGAGTAAGTGGATAGAAAAGTTAATTGAATTTGATGTCGAGATCAAGCCAGCAAAACTTGTGAAAGGTAAAGGCCTTGCCAAGCTCCTTAAAGCTCAAAGCCATAAATTTTTGCATTAATGGCAACATATTGTTTTGGAAAAAGCCAACAGGGATACTCTTGAGGTGCATAAACCAAGAAGAATCAGCTAGAATCATGACTGAATTTCATAATAGTGAGTGTGGAGGACACCATTATTGGAAGACTACCGCTCACAAAATCCTGAGAGCTGGTTACTATTGGCCATCTTTATTTTCAGATGTGTGTAAATTTGTGAAAACATGTGACAAGTGTCAAAGGTTTGCAGGCAAACAGCAGCTAAAATCTCTTCCCCTCAAACCTGTTGTGGTCACAGGTCCTTTCCAGCAATGGGGTTTGGACTTCATAGGTGAGATTCATCCGCCTTCTAGCAATCAGCATAAATGGAACCTTGTTGTTACTGATTGTTTTACCAAATGGATTGAGGCCATTCCTACAAGAAATGCCAATCACATTGTCATCATTAATTTTCTGCAAGAAAACATATTCTCCAGATTTGGTTGCCCTAAGAGAATAGTCAGAGATAATGTTGTTGCATTTAATGATAATCACTTGGTAAAATTATGTGAAGAGATGGGAATTCTGCTAGTACATTCTACTTCTTACTATCTGCAAGGAAATGGCTTATTTGAGTCATCAAATAAGAGTTTAGTCGGAATCATAAAGAAGTTGCTTGAACAAAATACCAAGGGTTGGGATTCTATGTTGAAATTTTTTTTGTGGGCTGACAGAGTTATAAATAAAAAGTCAATTGGCACAAACCCCTTCAAGTTAGTATATGGCATTGAAGCCATCTTTCCTGTTCAACTTGCACTGCCAGTTGCAAAGTTTTTACAAGAAGCTAACTCTGAACCAAATGATCTAACTAGGAGGATCCACAACTTGGTAGAGCTGCAGCAAGACAGAGAGAAACTTCTGGAAAAGACAGAGTTACACCAAAGGAAGATGAAGGAAACTTTTGACAGGAAAGTTAAAGCAGATACTTTCAAAGCAAGGGAGTTGGTTCTGAAATGGGATGCAGCAAGGTAGGAAAAGGGAAAACATGGCAAGTTTGATGTGCTCTGGACAGGTCCATTTGTCATAGCAGCATTTCAGCAAAATAATACTTTTGTCCTCCAAGATCTTTCAGGTGAAGAAGTATCAGGTGGCCCATTCAACGGGCGCTTTCTGAAACCCTACTTTTCATGAGGCTTTCCTTAAAGTCTGCTTATTTGTACATATTCTTTTCAGTTTTTGTTTTTGTTTTGTTTCATCAATAACTCCATGCCCAGTGGAATACTGAGTAAAATCAATTTCAAATTCAAGTTGTAATAAAGGCTACTGAGTCAAACTAGGTTCTTGGTAACCTCACAGGGAGGTATCCATCCCAGCTGGAGCCAAATGTTATCTCCCAAAATGAATCAGTCAATTTGTTCCATTTTGTAGGTGATAGCATGGTCATAAAATAGGGTTCTATATAAATTTTTAGAAATTACAAGTGTCAAAACATAGGATTTAATATTTTATCCTAGAAATAAATCAATCCTCAAAAGGTCTTTTCAAAAAATTTAAGAAAAAGCCTTTCAACAGCTAACATTTGTTTTGAAGTTGAGGTTAGCTGGTGAAAGCCTCAGGTTTCCATGGTTAAAGTGTACTCCCCGCAGCAAGCGAGCCGGTGAAATCGCTAACACAATTTTTTCTCCAATGACTCTAGAAACCCAAAAAGGACATGCCGGACACACGTCATACAATGATCATGGCAAGCTAATGGAAGCAAATGAATGATGACACAGTTTCATCACGTTCTAGTAGGACATCATGACAGATTGTGCTCACGCATTTCGTGCAACAACAAGAGGAGGGTTTGAGGTGATGAACTCTTAATCATCATTGGAGACAAAGGATAAAGTACCAGCCATCCGGCAACATCAAATCAAATCACCATTTCTTATTTTGAACTCGCGGTGTTCAAAATTTCTATTATGAGGTTTCATATTTCAATTGACAACACAGGGTCATTTTCACCAGCGCCAGCCTTTTCCTTATTAAGAAGATTACTGTGTCAACCATGTGCAAATCAACCGATGATTAAGTTACAGATGGCGAGGAAGCAAGGAGGGCTACTTCTGAGGAAAGAATTAGATAATTTATCCTTTTTGCAGTCTTATTCAGAGGTGCAGAAGCGATTCTCAGACGTAGGTTGTATGACATATGTGGAAAGGTTACAAGAAGGTTATCACCAGGCAACATCATAGATTTTTGCAAAGTCATATGATGGAAAGAAAGCTACAGTGGGCTCTCTGGAACTGATAGTTGATGAGGCTGCCATCGCTTCAGCAACTGGCTTACCCAGAACAGACCAAAGTTGGTTTAAAACAATAGTGACCAAGAACTTAGATTTTAGGTTATACCTCAAGACAAAATTTCGAAGTATAACCTGGAAGAAAATCATCCATGTTTCTTACCTTGAAGATGAATTGCAAGATCTGTTCAAAGGCATTTAGTTATACTTATCCTCAGAGGGCAGGTATGACAAGTTAATGTTATATCATTTTAGACTCCTAGATCACTTCACAGGGAAGGTCCTTCTAAATTTGTCTTTCTTGCTTCATAAGAGTCTAACCAAGGTTTGTAATAAGATCAGAGCCGAACCTTTTAGCATCAAAAATGCCCTTTGTCATTATGGCCTGATTAAAATGATCATCTTGGAAGAACTGAAATGAATAGAAAGAGCTTGGTAGCACTTTCTCTTCTGGGAAGGTTTTGAGACCCAAACTCAACCTATAAATGAGAAGAAGAAAGCAGGAAAGAAGCAATCAACTCCTCAGAGTAGCTCAAGGAGGAGGAGAGCTCTCCCAAAGCCACCAGAAGACAAAAATTATAGCATAAAGCCCAAGAAAGCTAAAAAGAAACTAGATTTTGAAACAAACTCAGAGCAATCCAGAGTGAAAAAGACAAATGCTCTAAATCTGCCACACACATATTCAGACACAGAACCAGAAAAGGAAGATGAAAGTCCAGCCTTCAAAAGTCCAAAACGCTCCATGGAAACTGCATAGGATTGTGAAGCTTTTACGCCCAAAGATGAAGGTGAAACCTCAAGAAATAAGAAATCAAAGAAATCACAAAAGATAAAGGATTTGAAAGAGGTAATAGCACAACAGGAGGTTCTGGAAAGGGTGATAAAGGCAAGATATAAAGCTTTATCAGAGAATTTTGCAAAGACAAATGCAGCTTTTGAGAAGCTAGCATGTGAAAGCATTAAAGACAAGAAGAAAAAGAAAAAGATCACAAAGGATTATAATAGCTTATGGTGGTTAGCTAAGTGCCTGAAGAGGAAAATCAAAAAATTGAAGGAAAAAATTAACACACACCCAAATTTACAGGTGCTAGCCCAGGTTGATAAATCATAAACAAGAACAACAGCATGGCGGAAAAGACTCACTAGCCAACTCTAAATTATTCACTCCAATGTTACATATTTATAGTACAATAGGTGATGCCACCTCATAGAGAGATTTGCTCTAGATCCTAAAATCATGCATGATGTTTAGGCTAGGCAATCTTAACTAACTCATTAGTCATCACTTGAGGATATATTACTAATATCATAAATGAATAATACAAATATAGGTGACAATTTAGACTTAGTGATTGGTAAAGGTAAGCCAAAGGCTAACAATCCCCCCCTCAATCACAAGTCCAATCAATAATACCAGCAATAAAGCATAAACTGGTATCAATTCCAAGTCTTCATATTGAAACTCCTGAGCTGAGCCTCAATTTAGAACTGCCTGAAAAACCGCCAATCTGGATGCTGAACAAGTTCATTTGAAATGAACTGGAAGAGAGTTGAGATATGGAAGTGAACAGCTGTAATATTTGAACATTTCCTGATTGCTTGACAATTTGATCATTTTGTCAAGTATTTTAGCTAGAAGAATCTGATGTCTTCTGCTAACTGGTGAACATGTAGTATCACCACTCTACTATCAGTGTATCACTGAAAGTGCTCTCTGAATCTGTGATTTGGGATGACCACTAACCAATTGATACCATGTATATGATGGTTTTTGGATAACCACTAACCAATCTTGACATTTTTAGGTGTCCATCAACATCCCAATGAATAATGCGTATGATTCAATTGCAAGTCATTGAACCATAATCCTGTCAAAGCCTGCTATCTCTAGAAACTCTCACAATGTAATCATGTGAGCCAGGATGCATGCAAATTGTTTACTTAATGTAAACTCCAATCTGATGAGAGCGAACCAAGAGAAGTGAATCAGCTTCTAGTCTGACACATCCCTGAAAATGCCTGACAACTCAATCAAATGCCAAGCTGCAATGCAGAAGGATCCTCTTGTCCTCTGCTATGTCGAATGACCATTTATGTGAACCAAATGTTCACATCATTGCTCTCAAAATCAAAATCTATATTATTCAACTTAAACTTATTGAACCATAATTCTACCAAAGTCTGTCATCTACAGACCGCAATTGCCCATTTGGAAAATTTCATGCCGATCTAGCATACTTGATGTTTGCTGTTGTCGAAACTTTCTGTCTAACAACCATCTTCAATTCCATAATCAATTCCCCCCTTTGTCAGCTGAAGGGAGAGACCATAAGTGGTTTCATGAACCATCTTCACTAGAATTTTGAACTCCCCCCCTTAAGTTGTATGAGAGTTACATCATTGTACTCCCCCCTTCTAGGCTCAAGAGAGTACCAAACTTGTTCCATTTGAGTACAACACAAAGTGGGCATGCGGAAATAAAACGCATGTTATCTCATCCCGTGATGGCCATGCTCGAAAGCTACGCCATAAGGGTACCACTTATGTGAGGTACAAAAATGTTATGTGCTACAAGATTGGTCTTTACTCGAGATTGAATTATATGGTAAGACTTATATAATCGCTTGGTTGTTGATGACCATTGCCAAGGATCAATCCACTCATAGTGAATTTTCAATCTTGCAGGTTTCTTTAGTGTTGAACATTTGTCTGAAGAATGGTTATGCTTGCCACAATGCTAGCAAGGATGGAGATCAAAACACTAATTCTCCTTATGACCAACTCGATTACAGTGTTGGCACTTATCATTTTGATGTTGAACTTGAACAGGTGAAAGTGAATCTTCTTGAAGGAATATAGCACTTTGGAACTTGATTGGTCTAGAATAATCAAGAATATGAAAGGTAACCTCCTTGTCATATCCAAGTCCTGTTCTATTCTTGTTGTAGATGATTTCTTCCCAAGGTCTGATGATGGGCTTGGAAAGAGTATTATGAACATGTTGCTTTGAAATCCGTGGAAGCGGATTTACTGCATGTTGATGCATCATAGAAAGGTTTTCTTCACTGAAGTCAAAAGAAAACTCTTGAAATGTAGGTTCTTGAATAGTTTCATCTTTGTCTGCATCTGGAGTTGTCTTATTGAGTTTCACTTTCACTTATTGTTGATCAAAAACATCAACATCAACATCATCTTCATCATTATAGCGAGGATTGTGCTGAACAAAAACTATTTCAGAATACTTCAGTGGATGTTGATTTTTGAGATCTATCAACTCATCATTCAATATCTGAGATAGAGATTGAAGAAGTCTAACTTTAGCTTGCGTCACTTGCAAACAAGTTAGCACTGATTGAAGAGTTGTTTTGTTCAATGTCATCGTGTTGTCTTCAGTGGTGTTTATTAGAGTGTTCAGTAACTCTAATAATTCTAGATTTCGAGTCATTTCAAAAACACTAAATGAGGTCTCCTTGTGCAGGTAGAGCCTTATTACAATTTTGACTCGGTAGAAGAAGAATTGCTTGCAACTCGCTTACTTGAACTTCACGCTCACTTGAATTTATTTCTCGCTCACTTGAATTTGTTTGCTTGAACATGCTTCCAAGAAGTTGAGGATGTTGATTACCACCGAAAATGCATCCCAAAGTATTACAATGATATGGGTTTCAAGTACTCATCCTTGTCAATTACGACTTAAAATGACTCTAGGGTGTCGGGCTCAGCCGAAAATGCACCTTATGACAAATTCAATTCAACTCAACTTGATTTCAAAAAGACAAGTAAACTTACAAAAGGACAATTTGCAAGTTACAATAAATCCTGATTAAGTAATCTTACAACAAACATTGTTTGCAAGTTACAATTTAACTTCAAATGCTCCATGATGTGTTGAGTTCGAAAACTTTGATTTGTCCATTACTGATGTAGTTGACGACTTGAATGCTTGATAATTATCTTCATAGATGCTTGATCATTTGTGCTTTGATTGCTTGTACTTCACTAGCATTAATTATGTGCTTGGATTAACTGGCTTGGAAGGCCATGTGCATATAGTTGTAGAGTAAATCATAAGCGTAGTGTCAAAACTCGACACAAAACACCATGAAATCATTCAAAGAATCATTCACCATCGCACACAATACAAGGTGTACCTAAGATCCCCTTATTCAATTTCGGGCGGATCTAGAACACAAAGCAAAAAATGATATTTTTATTGAAAATGATGTACATGAAGTCTACAACTAGACTTCTTCTGTATACACTTATAACCCCTTTTACAAATTAAACTCTCAATAGTTACAATCATTGAAGGGATTCTCAACAACTTCACAAACAACATACACCCCTAACTTTAAACCATGGAATACATCACTTCTAAGACCTTTACAAACCCTTTTATACATATATGAGCTTATAACTCATTGATGCTTTTATGGACTTTGATAAAATAATGAAAAAAAATAGTTAAAAAATCGAGAGGTAAGATAGATGTAGTTTCCACGGCCTTTTAAACGGTTCAAAATTCAGGGATTCTGGTTCACCATAAGCACGACTTTAGACATTTTGCTACGCTTCCTCGTATTCGAGAAGTTAAATAACAGAGAGCTTCTTCAATGGTTGCTACCTTCGGCACCATTAATACTTCCACAAGTCCTCACAATCCCAACAAATCCTTCGAGATCGTGCAGCCCCCAAATGATAGTGTCTCAATCGTGTATTTCAGTCCAAAAGCTAACTATTTGGTGGCCACTTCCTGGGATAATCAGGTCAGATGCTGGGAGTTCCTTCAAACTGGGGCTAGTATGCCAAAGGCAGCAATGTCACATGACCAACTGGTTCTCTTCTCGACATGGAAGGATGATTGTACTGTTGTTTTCTTCATCTTTCATGCACCAATTCCACAAGGGTATTCACCATGTGTTGGCCGTTGTGTTCTAGATCCGATCTTCTTGTGCTGGTATGTGCACGTGGGCGTCTCCTTCCAGCTATGTGTACACGTGGTGGAAGTTGTTACAGATCCCAAACATGCGGCTCCTCCCTCATTCTGGATGCCTCTCTGTCTCTCCTTCTGCAGCCTTCCTATCTTCTCTGTTTCGATCTTCCTTTAACACTTGGCTCACGGGAATATCCAAATCATAGATCGTTGTTACTTCATAAATAAATCAATCATTGCCTTGGGCGTGGATCTGAGGAGACTGCATGATTGTTTGAGGCCGCCATATTTGATGTTAAATGACATCTGATTTGATGCTAAACAGGTGCAATGGCGATTCGTTCTTTGCTCTGATTAGCTGGTAGATTCAACTGTGTTGACCACTGTATATGCAGGTCGCTCTCCTCGATGGATATTTTATCAAGCAACTCAAACTCACGGACTCTAATCCATGGATGTGTAGATCGGATGTATGATCAAACACAGCTATGTGTCAGTGATCAATTGAAAATGGGCAACGGGATAATCAAACCACGATGCAACAATGCTTCCACTTCGCTTGTTTCCACGAATTGCTCATGAACTCGGCCCCAAGTAAGATAGCTTGGAACTCGAATTGGTTACTGAGGGTCGAGGGATGCCTCTCATTTTCCTTCAACACAAATGTGGATAGTAATATGTCGATAATAACTTTTCATTCCTTCCAACGCCAAACACAGAAATCCAATACCTCTGTGTCTTGGTTCTTTTGCTTAGTCGAGGTACGACCTGTAGATGGAATAGGAGAAGAAAACCCACAGCAACAGCAATTCGTAGTTCAAATAGCACAATTTCCTTTCAGCACTAAGATATCGGTTAAATTTCAATTGGTGGTCAAAATTTCTAGCTCCAGAATTTCAACAGTCAATGGTATCGATTCCGAGAAAGGATAGTGCGAGTTCAATTCACAATTTAAATCTCAGTGACCATGATATCCAGATTTTCTGTCTCTGGGCAACAAATCAATAAAAAATCCCTACATCCATGGAATCTAAACTTTGATTTCTTTGAAGAGGAAAACGATACCTACATGCATCAAATTCTGCGATTACAATTTCCTCAATCCAAGATTCATTGAGTGGGAATGATATGCCACTTATATAACGGTTCCCCATACCCTGCAACACAAAACTTCAAATCTGCACACATAATTCTTAGATTAACAAGGCATCATTAATTGCATAAAACAATGTTCTTGTATCCACGTATTACAATTGTCCACTGATCATACTCATCCTTTCCCACTTCCCACTGTTGTTAACACGATATATCCAAATGGTTTAAGAAGAAAGAATCATCAAATTGTAATCTCAAGAACAAAGATTCCAGAAAGAGAAATCGAACTTATTTGAGAACAGTGTTACACAGAATATAGAAAGGCTTTTACACACACATAAATAGAGGTATATTACAATGATTTCATTTATCCAAACTCGGTACAGGAATCTTATAACTTAGAAGTACCTCATACCCTCTACTGGCCTGATTTTACAGTGTTTGGGTGCTCCCCTGGCCCTAGCCACATTATCAATAGTAATCGCTGAGTAATTTGAGTAATCGTTGGTTTCCTCTATGATGTAGCTCGTGTGCCAATTTTCACATCTTTCGTTGCACGGTCTTGCTGCAGTTCACCTTCCATGCAAAATTACAATGGATCTCAATATTACCAGGCCCTTAAGAACATAGGAGCTCTGATACCAATTGATAAATCATAAACAAGAACAGCAACATGGTGGAAAAGGCTCACTTGCCAACTCTAAATTATTCATTCCAATGTTACATATTTATAGTACAATGGGTGATGCCACCTCATAGAGAGATTTGCTCTAGATCCTAAAATCATGCATGATGACTAGGCTAGGCAATCTTAACTAACTCATTAGTCATCACTTGAGGATATATTACTAATATCCTAAATGAATAATACAAATATAGGTGACAATTTAGACTTAGTGATTGGTAAAGGTAAGCCAAAGGCTAACACAGGTTGCTATAAATTTGCAAGGAGAGCAATCAAATGAACATTGATTTTTTATGGAACAACAGTTTTGAATATGAAAGGTTTCCTTTTTTATCAAAACAGATCTTTCACCAGCACAGAAGGCGAAATTATAACCAATTAGTTGTTGAAAAGCAGAGCTTTCATCAGCTAATTAGCAAATCCTAAGGCGAAATAGCTGGTGAAACTGCAGAATGAGAATTTTGAAGAGTTGAGCTCGAACAGAGCGATTTTGGAGTGATTTAAAGGATAAGAGAGTATCAAGAGATTAATCATCAAATCAAGAAATATTCAGTTTCAAAGATTCATGAAGATTTTGGAGGTGAATGCTTAATTGGTCAACTAAATCTTTGTTCGCAATTGTTGAAAGATTTCCAACCACTGGAGACATGTGTCTTTTCCTCCACGACACATCAGGGACATAGAAATGATGAAGACCAGATATCAAAGACCAACTATGAAGACAGTTCGATTCCTAAGAATTAGTTCTTTATTATCCTATTGTATTCATTTAGTTTTCTGCTTTCTATATTTAGAAATCTAGATCCAGTTTTCCAGGATCTGAGACTTGTTGTAAAGGTTATAAATGCCTGTCTTTTTGACATACCAGAGGGTCGATTTTGGATATAGGAACTATACCTTTGTAACAGACTTTTCATATGATAATATAGATCACAAGTTTCTCTCTCTATTAATGTCAGATTTCCACCCTTCTTCTGCACTCTTATTCAAGTTGTTTTAAATGCAAAATGAATGTCATCTCATTAGTCAGTTGATAACTTGATTAATAGTTTCTTACATTGTTTATCAAACCCATCATTGTGTATCTGGTTTATAAGCATTGTCTTCTTCACCCACTTAAAGATATTATCTGATTATTGATCCTTGAGGGCATTAGTTTATTTGATTATTCATTTTGACTGTCTGGATACTATATTGTAGTTGAGTTATCCCATTGATCCACACATACAAAAACACAAAAACAAGTTTACTTTAAGTTACCAAGCATCTTTGTCTTACAACCTCAAAGAGTTTCTTGGAGTGATAATAGGATGCAAGTAAAAGGAAATAATTCAAGATAAATAACAGAAAGTAAAGTACTTGCAGCAAATGGCTTTGTAAAAGTATAAATGAGACCAGTGCCTTAAAGGTATAGCGGGCAGTTGTAGATCGTGTATTTTATTAGATTGTCTTTATTGATAGTAGGTTAGTGAGATAAATTGTATTTGCAAGAAAATAAAGTGTTTGAAAGCTAATCTAGATTTGGCCTCAAGAAAGGTTGTCCCTTTAGCTCAAAGATTTGTTGAGAACTTGCTGAAACCCAATGGTTTCACCAACAAGCCCACTAGAGCTGTCGGAGGTCCAACATTGAGGGGAACAAGCCCGAGGTATTCAATGAAACTTTGCATACTCCCCCTAGGAGGTTCTTAAATCCAATCAATAGTCCTCTTTTGAGATTCTCCTATTACTACTACTCCACACTAACCAACCCAGCGTGTATGAAACTTACTCCCAGACGATTGAGAGAATTCTTTGTTAAATAAGGAGAGGGGTGCACTTCCCAAGTAGGAAGGGCACACCACTTGGAGGGGAAACCTTTTCCAAGTGTGAGAGATGTAGGTTCCACCTCTCTCCACACTCTATAAGTTTGACACATGGGGAAGCAAGTGGGTAAGAGGGGCACCACCTCTCAAGAGGTAGGCAACCTCCTCTTGGAGTGCACCACCTCTCGCTAAAGGGGGTGCACCCTCTCTTGGAGATCTCACCAAACTAAAGATGTCCACCATTTGACTCATCGTCCACTTATGAATTAGCTCAAAGATGATTTACATTGTCTGCCACATAGCCTATTAGGCTTTATTTCATTCAAAACATGTTTCCGACACTTTGCTAAAATTTAGCAATCCTGATTTTGTATGTCTTTTTTGGGTTTTGTGAGTAAAATTGACATTTTAGTGATTAAAATCACTAATTTCACTCACAAAAGTGGGTACTTCGGTAAATTGGGCACTCTAGGTTAAAAAATGAGCACCCCCAAAGCATATGAAGCCTCATAATACCACTTTTTTAATAAAACTTCAAATTACAATTAAAAAATTATGTTTTACAAGAAAATTTTTATTAACTGAAAAAAATTAAAAAATACTAAGGGGGACTTAGCACATTTCCATAAAAATCTATGAGAATGTTTAGCATGGTAATATACATTGGACACTAGGCTTACAGGACTATTCTAAGGCCTAACTATGAGTATATTCTCCAGCTTTGGAGAAATTGAGTGAAAAAACTAGGAAATTATAAATTGCTTGGACAACAAAATATAATTAACAAGTAAAAAAAACACTCCAGAGTAACAACTCATGTTCATCATGCAACATATCTTATTACAACCTTTTACAAAGTTCATCATGAAACATCTCTTATTACAACTCCCCAGACGGTATGGAAATGTGGAAAAAGTTGGTCACAAAGACCATTTGAATTTCTGAACTCTGAATATTGAGCATTTGATTGCTCAAAACTTTGGCGACTCAACTGCAAGTCCAACTAGTGCAACTCAGTGGATGATAGGCACAACACATTATTTTATCAGGGCCCCCAACATAGGTTGGATGGGACTCTGAGATGTGGTTCTGGAATTTTAGCTGCCCAAAATGGAGCCTTGCATTCTTATATTTTGTTTTCTTCAAAATTGTCAAACATTTGCGAGTATTCCTCCCACATAGACTCCTTGTGTTCCCATGTAGCATCTTTGGGACCATAACAGGTGCATTGGACCTTTATCATATCAATTTCTTTGTTCTCGGAGACTTTGAATTTCTAGTCTACGATGCACACTATTTCCACCATGAAGTCTCCTTCGTGTTCCACCTAGATCACAGTCCAATCAATTATGTGGTAAGGGTCAGGCATATTATCCCCATTTGTGGATAACTAAGGAGATTATGTCTTGAGGCCCTCAAGTTGGAGATATGGAGTGTCAAGAGACTACATGACCAGAAGTACCCTTTTTCACAGTTGGAAACCCCTCTCACAACCACAAATGGTCACAAATTTCTAGATGGCATCCACCACATCAGCTGGCTTCTGGAAGACAGTGGGCCTTACTCCATGAGGTACAAGTCAGTATTATGGTGAGCATCATTTCAATATTTAAGCCAATTAAGTATGTTGTATCTTAGATTTCTATAGCTTCCATGATATATGCTTGGACATTATGCCTTTTTCCCTGCTTCACTCTAATGGTTGACATTGTGCCCCAGTAAGTGGTCTTCCTTAGGGATGGGCTTTCTACTAGGAACTTCCTTAAAGAGCCATCGTACCGTTCTTGGCCATACTTACCACTTTCCATCATTTTTCCACTCCATTTCCTTATCTCTTGGTATTTTAGGGTGTATTGACCCAAGAAGGAGTTTTCCCTCATTCTATGGGAAGAAGGGGTTGAAGGCCCAGAGGGATTGATGTTGGGTAAAAGATAAAATCCTTTTATGAACCTTCCATATGCTTCACCCAGGGATCACACAAGAAAGCAGTGAAACACTTATCTTTGAGTAAAGGGGGCCCATAATATATCAAAGGATGCTTAAAAGGTTAGTTGAAGAATGGGAGGTCTCATCGTGAGTAGACCTATCACGTCCATGAATATCTAATGGTATGGCATTACCATCATCTAGTCACCAAATGATCTGGACTATTTTCGGCACGAAATGAGAGCGGAGATATAATAAAGAAATGCATAGAGATGTCGCGGATATCCAATAATATAACAAAAATATATCATATATGAAACCATAAACACAAAGATACAGTAATACATGATTTCTATTAATGAAAGAAATGTACAAAGACTGTAAAAATACAGTGGAAGACTCGCTAGAATGGTGGCAGCTTATCTCTAAGAAGAGATGTGACAGCTACTCGCATTCGCAAGAAGATGATTACAATGAGGCTCTGAAGGCCTTTTTATAGTAAACAGGAATGCCAAAAACCCTAGACATCCAAAAATCTAACCCTAGGAGATGAAGCACCAAAAGTCATGTGGGCCCCATTTGGGTAAGTTAGTACATCAACTTCCCGGGGTCGTAACTTTTGCATACGATATCCGTTTTAGGTGTATGATAGCTCGTTGGAAAGGTATCATCGAGGAGATTCATTTTGGGGGCTCAAGAATATATTTAGCTATCATTGAGAAGATCTATCCCTAAAAACCTTCATTTAGGCCCTCAAAATGGCCTCGAAAGTTAAAACTGCTAAAAATAGTAAATTGTCAAAATTACCAAAAAACTGTTTTGAGTGAGTTGGAAAAGGTGGGTGGCCACCGATATCCACCTAATAAATCTTGCCTCCTTAAGAAGCAATTTTCTCCATTGCATTGAGTGCCCGAGGGAGAGGGAAAAGTGTTTGCTGAATCTGAATCTCGGTGAGTTGCTTGCCTTGTTGGAGACGTCGCATTGCTCGGTTTCTGGAAGGATATCACGATCATGTGGCTGGAAGGGTTGGACCTTTTTAAACAACCTGGATACATGAGATTATTTTGTGCAGAAGGAATCTTTACACTTTGCTACAATCTTGTCGACCTGCTTCTGTTGGATAGAAGGTGCTTGGGTCGAGGTTGTAGTGGTTGCAGTATCCTTCTGTTCACCTTTTGAACAGGTTGTGAAGAAGCTGAATTTTGTAGTATGAGGTACTACCTTGCGGCACTTTTTAGGTGGGACATTAGTCGAAACTACCTCTGGTATTTTGTAGAGATGACCCCCCAGAGAAACAATGACACTGCAGGGTCGAGACTCATAAAAAGCATGGTGCTTCCACATATATGGTTGGCTCAAGAGAACATCACAGACATCCAGTGGGGAAACATCACATAATACCTCATCCTTGAAGGGTTGGATTCTGTATGAAAATGACACTGTTGGCTGACAAGAAGATCTCGTCCTTGGTGACGCCACCCGATGTTGTATGGTTATGGATGTGGTGTTGTCGACAATCCCAACTGTTTGACGACCTCTGCTGAGATGAGGTTCTTATTGCTTCCGCTATCAACAATAAAATGCAGCGGGGTCCCCTTCACCCACATCTGTGAATGAAAAAGGCGCTCCCCCTCTTCAGGATCTGTTGGTTCTTCTAGTTGAATTGTTATTGTCGCAACAATAGCAGTGGGGTCTGCGTCAATGATCTGTCCTTTACCAGTATTTTCATAATCATATTCGGAATCAGGGTTCGGCTCCTTGTCTTTGATCTCGGCCACCAATGACTGTTTTAAGCGACATTCATCGGTGTTGTGCCAGGGGCTTTTGTGGAAATCACATCATTTTCCGGCGTCCTTCTTTGTCTTCCCGTGACCCTTCTTTTCCTGTGGCTTGGACTGGTTTTCGGGAGACTATTTGTTAGGGTCGTCTTTTTCATACTTTGGTTGTTGCGTATTTGTAGACCCGAACTCTCGTTTGTTCTGGTGCTTAAATTTTTGCTCGATTTTAACAGCATATCAATAAGAAGCACTAAGTGATGAGATGTCCAGAAAATCCATTTTAGTTTGGATGTATCTGTGTAGATCCCCACGGTATTTCAGAACAAAATTTCGTTCAAAGTCTTTGATACCCAGCTTGGTGCACAAGGTATGGATGGTATTGGTGAACTCCATAACTACTTGGCCCCTCTCTTGCCACAGTGTGGTCCATCTCATGTACCGGTCCTCATAGTTTCTAATAGGGTAATAATGTTCCTTTACCTCATCCACAAAAAAATCCCAAGTGGGCTCGGCCCCATATATCCCAGACTCCTCTATGGAAATTTGCTCCCAATAAGTTTCCCACCAATGTTTGACATGGGGGAGAGATTAAATGAGTGCGAAGGTGATATTTTCTCTGTTGGAAAAATTGTGAATAGAGAAATAACCTTCTAGCAGGTTTAACCATTTGTCCAGGGCTTCTGCATCTATCTGTCCTTCAAATACAAGAATATCAAAATTAACTTGTACCTTGAAAGGTGAGGTGACTCCAAAGTGGTCGTTTGATGAAGGTGCGCATGTTTCTATCGGCAGGCGTTGAAGGATGTGGGAAAAATTCTCCATCATTTCATCCCTCTGTCGCGTGAGAGCTTGCTCAAGCAACACACTGATAGGATCATATGCTCCGTCGTTTTTCTTTTCTTCCATGATTGAGGGTTTCTTGGGTGTGCGAGAATGATTTTCCTCAAGAGAGACAAGCTTGAGACCCAACTTGCTATACTCGGACCTCGTCGGGGACATGCACTGAAAAACGATCAAGAGCATCCTGCTCTGATACCACTGATCTAGATTATTTTCGGCACAAAATGAAAGCGGAGATATAATAAAGAAATGCACAGATATATCGCGGATATCCAATAATATAACAGAAATATATCAGAGATGAAACCTTAAACACAGAGATACAGTAATACATGATTTCTATTAATGAAAGAAATGTACAGAGACTGTAAAAATACAGAGTGAAAGACTCGCTAGAATGGTGGCAGCTTATCTCTGATAAGAGATGTGACGGCT
This sequence comes from Picea engelmannii, assembly GCA_009831015.1. Lineage (NCBI taxonomy): Eukaryota > Viridiplantae > Streptophyta > Pinopsida > Pinales > Pinaceae > Picea > Picea engelmannii. Next base: position 62,000 of record ML805372.1, on the reverse strand, counting down.
ACTCACATTCGCGAGAATATGATTACAATGAGGCTTTCAAGGCCTTTTTACAATAAACAGGAATTCCAAAAACCCTATACATCCAAAAACCTAACCCTGGGAGATGAAGTGTCAAAAGTCATGTGGGCCCGGTTTGGGTAAGTTAGTACATCAACTTCTCGAGGTCGTAACTTTTGCATACGATCTCCATTTTAGGCGTATGATAGCCCATTGGAAAGGTACCGTCAAGGAGATTCATTTTGGGGGCTCAATCATGCATTTGGCTATCATTGAAAATCTCTATTGATAAGCAGCATCGAGTGATGAGATGTCCAGAAAATCCATTTCAGTTTGGATGTATCTGTGTAGAGCCCCACGGTATTTCAGAACCAAATGTCGTTTGGAGTCTTTGATACCCAGCTTGGTGCACAAGGTATGGAAGGTATTGGTAAACTCCTGAACTTATTGGCCCCTCTCTTGCTACAGTGTGATCCATCTCATGTACTGGCCCTCATAGTTGTTAACAAGGTAATATTGTTCCTTTACCGCATCCACAAAAAAATCCCAAGTGGGCTCGGCCCCATATATCCCAGACTTCTCTGTGGAACTCTGCTCCCAGTAAGTTTCCCACCAATGTTTGACATGGGGGAGAGCTTTAAGGAGAGCGAAGGTGATCTTTTCTCCGTCGAAAAAATTGTGAACAGAGAAATAACCTTCTAGCAGGTTTAACCATTTGTCTAGGGCTTCTGCATCTATCTGTCCTTCAAATACATGAATATCAAAATTAACTTGTACCTTGAAAGATGAGGTGCCTCCAAAGTGTTCATTTGATGAATATGTGTATGTTTCTATCTACAGGCATTGAAGGATGTGGGAAAAATTCTCCATCATTTCATCCCTCTGTCGCGTGAGAGCTTGCTCAAGCAACAGACTGATAGGATCATTTGCTCTGTCATTTTTATTTTCTTCTGTCATTGAGGGTTTCTTGGATGTGCGACAGAGATTGTCCTCAAGAGAGACAAGCTCGAGACCCAACTTCCTATACTCAGACCTCATCAGGGACATGCATTGAAAAACAATCAAGAGCAGCATGCTCTGATACCACTGATCTGGATTATTTTCGGCACGAAATGATAGAGGAGAAATAATAAAGAAATGCACAGAGATATCGCAGATATCCAATAATATAACAGAAATATATCAAAGATGAAATAATAAACACAGAGATACAGTAATACACGATTTCTATTAATGAAATAAATGTACAGAGACTGTAAAAATACAGAGTGAAAGACTCACTAGAATGGTGGCAGCTTATCTCTAAGAAGAGATGTGATGGCTACTCGCATTCGCAAGAAGATGATTATAATGAGGCTCTGAAGGCCTTTTTAGAATAAACAGGAATGCCAAAAATCCTATACATCCAAAAACCTAACCCTAGGAGATGAAGCGCCAAAAGTCATGTGGGCCCCGTTTGGGTAAGTTAGTACATCAACTTCGCGGGGTTGTAACTTTTGCATACGATCTCTGTTTTAGGCGTATGATAGCCCTTTGGAAAGGTATCATCGAGGAGATTCATTTTGGGGGCTCAATCATGCCTTTGGATATCATTGCGAAGCTCGATCCTGAAAAACCTTCATTTAGGCCCTCAAAATGGCCCTAAAAGTTAAAATTGCTAAAAATAGTAAATTGCCAAAATTGCCAGAAAACTATTTTGAGCCAATTGGAAAAGGTGGGTGGCCACCGATATCCACCTGGATCAATCCTCTCTCCTTAGAAAGCAATGGTCTCCATTGCGTTGAGTGCCCGGGGGAGAGGAAAAATCATTTGCTGAATCTGAATCTTGGTGAGTTGCTTACCTTGCTAGAGACGTCACGTTGCTCGGTTTGTGGAAGGCTATAATGAGCATGTGGCTGGAAGGGTTGGACCTTTTTAACCAGTCTGGATACATGATATTCTTTTGTGCAGAAGGAATCTTTACACTTTTCTACAATCTTGTCGACCTGCTTCTGTTGGATAAAAGGTACTTGGGTCGAGGCTATAGTGGTTGCAGTATCCTTTTGTTCACATTTTGAACAGATTGTCAAGAAGCTGAATTTGTAGTGTGAGATACTACCTTGCGGCACTTTTTAGGTGGGACAGTAGTCGGAACTACCTCTGGTATTCTGTAGACATGACCCCCCAAAGAAACAATGACACTGCGGGGTCGAGACTCATAAACAACATGGTGCTTCCACATATATGGTTGGCCCAAGAGAACATCACAGACATCCAGTGGGGAAACATCACATAATACCTCATCCTTGAAGGGTTGGATGTCGTATGACAATCGACATTGTTGGCTGACACGAAGATCTCGTCCTTGGCGAAGCCACCCGATGTTGTATGGCTGCGAGTGTGGTGTTGTTGACAATCCAAACTGTTTGACGACCTCTCCTGAGATGAGGTTCTTCTAGCTTCCGCTATCAATAATAAAATGCAGCAGGGTCCCCTTCACCCACATCTGTGAATGAAAAAGGTGCTCCCCCTCTTCAAGATATGTTGGTTCTTCTAATTGAATTGCTACAGTTGTGACAATAGAAGTGGGGTCTGCGTCAATGATCTGTCCTTTACCAATATTTTCATAATCAGATTCTGAATCAGGGTTCGACTCCTTGTCTTTGATATCGGCCACCAATGACTGTTTTGAGTGACATTCATCAGTGTTGTGCCAGGGGATTTTGTGGAAATTGCACCATTTTCCGATGTCCTTCTTTGTCTTCCTATGGCTTGGACTGGTTTTCGGGAGACTATTTGTTAGGGCCGTCTTTGTCATACTTTGGTTGTTGTGGATTTGCAGACTCGAACTCGCGTTTGTTCTGGTGCTTAAATTTATGCTCGATTTTAACAACATATCAATAAGCAGCACCGAGTGATGAGATGTCCAAAAAATCCATTTCAGTTTGGATGTATCTGTGTAGAGCCCCACGGTATTTCAAAACCAAATGTCATTCAGAGTCTTTGATACCCAGCTTGGTGCACAAGGTATGGAAGGTATTGGTGAACTCCAGAACTAATTGGCCCCTCTCTTGCCGCAGTGTGGTCCATCTCATGTATTGGTCCTCATAGTTGCCAACAGGGTAATATTGTTCCTTTACCACATCCATAAAACAATCCCAAGTGGGTTCGACCCTATATATCCCAGAGTCCTCTTTGAAAATTTGCTCCCAGTAAGTTTCCCACCAATGTTTTACATGGGGGAGAGATTTAAGGAGTGCGAAGGTGATATTTTCTCTGTCAGAAAAATTGTGAACAGAGAAATAACCTTCTAGCAGGTTTAACCATTTGTTTAGGGCTTCTGCATTTATCTATCCTTCAAATACAGGAATATCAAAATTAACTTGTACCTTGAAAGGCGAGGTGCCTCCAAAGTGGTCGTTTGATGAAGATGCACCTGTTGTGAAGGATGTGGGAAAAATTCTCCATCATTTCGTCCCTCTGTCGCGTGAGAGCTTGATCAAGCAACAGACTAATAGGATCATCTGCTCCGTCGTTTTTCTTTTCTTCCGTCATTGAGGGTTTCTTGGGTGTGCGAGAGCGATTTTCCTCAAGAGAGACAAGCTCGAGACCCAACTTGCTATACTCAGACCTCGTCAGGGACATGCACTAAAAAATGATCTAGAGCAGCCTACTTTGATACTACTGATCCAGATTATTTTCGGCACGAAATGAGAGCAGAAATATAATAAATAAATGCATAGAGATATCGCAGACATCCAATAATATAACATAAATATATCAGAGATGAAACCATAAACACAGAGATATAGTAATACACGATTTCTATAAATGAAATAAATGTACAGAGACTGTAAAAATACAGAGTGAAAGACTCGTTAGGATGGTGGCAGCTTATCTCTGAGAATAGATGGGACGGCTACTCGCATTCGCAAGAAGATTATTACAATGAGGCTCTGAAGGCATTTTTACAATAAACAGGAATGCCAAAAACCCTAGACATCCAAAAACCTAACCCTAGGAGATGAAGTGCCAAAAGTCATGTGGGCCCCGTTTGGGTAAGTTAGTACATCAACTTCTCGGGGTCGTAACTTTTGTATACGATCTTCGTTTTAGGTGTATGCTAGCCCGTTAGAAAGGTATCACCGAGGAGATTCATTTTGGGGGCTCAATCATGCCTTTGCCTATGTTTGATTATATCGATCCCGAAAAACCTTCATTTAGGCCCTCAAAATGGCCCCGGAAGTTAAAACTGCTAAAAATAGTAAATTGCCAAAATTGCCAGAAAATTGTTTTGAGCCAGTTGGAAAAGGTGGGTGGCCACCGATATCCACCTGGATCACCAAACCAAGGTAATGGCTCTTAGTTTCATGGTCGAGAGAAAGGGAGTCTCATCACGAGCCATCCTTTTCATTTCCACTAGGTGCTTGTGGGTGAAATTACCATTATTTGGTCACCACGCCAGGGCAGTGACCTTCAACCTCTCCTTAAAATTATAGAATAATAAAAGAATGGCAATCAATGGGCTTGGAAAAATTGCACTGCAAACGAAGGTACCACACACCCTCTACAAAGGCACCCATGAATGAGACTACGACCCCTTGTATGTCATGAGCCCTATGCCCATTGAGTCTTGACCCCAACAATCTCATCCACTTTACATGGATTAGAGAGGGATATATTGGAAACTCTCCTTGACCTAGGGAAAGATCTATCCAATAGGACACCTCTTCAACCCTCCCATATTCAAGCTTGACAAGTTACATAGTGTCATTTAGCAATTAATTGTTCGATATAATGATCTTTGATGCACATGCTTAGGTGGTTCATTTATTGATTGGATTCACTCATCATGATGTTATGACTTGATATCCTTGGAGAGAGTGCTCATTTGTCTTTGCAGGACCTAGTTAGTGGACAATTTTGGGAGAACAAGCCTAGCTTAGGCTTCCATGGGGCTATAAGCCCAAAGGTTGGATGCCAAAGGTCCACATGCCAGATCACAAAGATGAAAAATTGAAGACCTAGAAGATGATGTGGAATACCTAGCCAAACCCTCATATGCCAAACAACTTTCCCAAAAAGGGAAAACATCATTCCCTAGGGTCTTGATGTCACATTTGAGGGGCATATGGTGGTTGATGATGAATCAAAGCATGACACATGGCATGTTGAGGTGGAGAGGCTCTAGATGATTTCCACATGGCCTTTGTAGGCCCTACTTTCCAACCCAGCTCCAACGACTTGCTCAATTTTCCAAAACGTCCTCCTTCAAGGGGTGACATCACCTTTGTTTTAGGGTTTTCAATGTGTAAAATGGTGTCAAATTATTGTAAAGGGGAAAGACAATGGTTGTTATCCCCTTGTCTTGTGTTTTACCCTATATTATGGATAATTGTGGACAAATTATGTTTAGGAGCATGATATAAATTGAGATCACCTCATTTCATTTTCACATAAGACATAACTCTCCACTATGAGAGGTTATTGGATTGAAATTTTCGCCAGCTATGAGAATTATCTCTCCCTCTCTTTGCACTTGTCTTCGTTTTTCTTGCCTATTGGTGGAAAAGTGATGCGCTAGGCTTTGAATCTCTTTCTCTTGCATGTGGATGGTCTAAATCTTAGAGATAAGGGTTTGTTCAATGCTATTTATGAATTTTGTAAGAGAAATTTGCATTTATTGTCTAGTTATCTTGCTTTAAATTCTATAATTTGTTACTTTTCAAACCCTTGGGAGAAGTATAAGGGCATACACCCTCCCCAAGGTATTTTCATTTGCTTGTTTTGAAGGAGATTATTATGCACAAGTTGCCTTGGAGAATTACAAGGGTGTACACCCTCCAAGGTATTCTTGTTTTTGTTTGCAAAACCCTAGGAATTATAAGGGCATACACCCCTAGGGCATTGCAAGTCCAATCTTTTAACCAAGCTTAACTTTTGTAAGGTCTATTGTTGTTCAAGGTGTTTTTTCCAAGATAAATACAAGGGCATATACCCTCTTGGCATGACCCTAAGAAGTCTAGCTATACTTGGGAACTACAAGGGCGTACACCCCCAAGGATTTAGCTATGCTTCTTAATCTCTTTGACCCCATATCCCAATATTTTAAGGAACTAATCAATTTCAATTTTCATTGGAGATACAAAACAATTGCCTCAACAAACATGAATTTTCAACCTTTGCAAGCTTTCTCTTTTGGATAGTGATCTTGATGCCTTGGAGATTTTTCCTCCCTTAAGGCGTCCCTTTTCTTCCATGATTTCTCAATGTTGTATTAACTTGTTTCCTACAGCCATTAGGCTGTAGAAAACCCTAAACCTAACCTCTAATATCTCACAAACTAACCCTAGACTATCCCTCTAGCTTTGCTAGTTTAACCTACGAACCTAGGTGCATCTGTTGAGATAATTTTTGGCACTTCTGAATGGTCAAAATTGTTGTTCTACTTCATTGAATGCTACAGCCATAAGGCTGATATAATACTACAGAAATTTACTTTGTGACAGCCATCTTTATTCATCCTTGAAGTACTCTTATCGGTCCATATTGGTTACTAGTTTTATTGCCGACATTGCTAACTAGTCTAGACCTTTTACTTGTAGATTTGGATATAATCTATTGCTGATATAACTGCTGAAAAATATTGACAGCAAGTTTAACTTGCTGATTCATTTGATTATGTTGCAATGTATGCTTGTTTCTCTTTTGTTTCAGGCAGGAATAATCATCCGACAAAGCACTATAATTTTGGGGCAGCTTTCCTTGGTCTACAAGTCATGTTCCTTCCCCTCCTCTTCCACTTATTTTTCTCACCTCTAGGGGAATTTATATATTCCTTCCCATTCTCTTACCTTTTCCCCTAGGATCCCTGGGATCGCCTCACAGGAGTGACCTTAGTCACCTCCCAAGTACGGGACCTACATCGAGGTTACATTGGGTGTAGTGTCCCTAGTTGTAGCACTTGCTTTTGTGGTTGGGTCGGGGTTTGCCCAACCTACAACCTATGCTATAACATTTTGGAATTGTTTCCGAGGAGGATTTTGAATCCTCTTTGTTCCCTAAACGAAACTTTTGGCAAGTCTCTTTCCCGAACCCACCTTTCCATTACTTACCTTTCCTCTGCTTCCCCCTTTCGTCCTTTGATGAGCCTTGCTCTCCCTTGGAGACTCCCTTGAGGGGTTCTTCTAGTCGATGGGACTATGGCACCCTGGAATCAACCAAAACCTCTCCATTTCTCATGGAAGGAAATTTTTCATATGGAAATGGAAAGAGCTGCTAATAAAGCCATTGAAGAGCTAATGAACCAAGTAAAAGAGTTATTTCATGAATATTTCAAAGAGCAATCCCTCACAGATTAAGATGTGCTTGAATAACATGCTTATGAAGAGAGCTTCCAAGAATATCTTGATGAATCTTATCACGTTAAAGATTCTAAGGAGGAATTCAATGAAGATGAATTACTTAATGACCCTGATGAAGACATACAAGCCGTTATTCCCCCTACACATCAAGAAGAGAACATTATGAGTTATGACCCTTTCGAGGATCTTTATGACAGTCTGTTTCATGATCGTGGAAGTGAATGAGCACTAGAAGAGACCTTGGATACAGTTGGTCAACATATCGACACTTTCATATAGATTGGAAAACATGGATGGGACATGGCCTTTTCACCTTTGACATATATCCCACCTACGATGTTGAGGGTAGCATGCAAATAAAGGATTGGTCTCCATGCATATATGACTCAGATGTTTGGGATGGTGATTGTGACATGAACATAGATTTTCTCGATCCATTTGAGAATGACTTGTCACAACATCTTAAGGGTGATGCATATTTTTTCTATGAGGATTTTCAGACATCTTCACCCTTGATTTTGGAAGAATACCAAGAAATAGCCATCCCAGGGAAATCAAAGGTTCACTCTATGAAGCAGAAGATTTTTCATCTTGGGGATTCTCACGAGGATTCATAGATGAAGAGACAATGTCTTTCTTCTTCTAGACCTGAGCCCATCTCATACCTCATTTCTTCCCCTCGAGTGAAGCATTGGGTCTTCTTGACTGATCTCACATCTTCTCAATCTTCAGGGAGCAGTGATTGTCTTAATGAGTATGAAGATGATCCATCATCTACATATGTTGGTCCACTCCATATATGGATAGATCGGGCTTGTGGCTATGCTTGCAAGAAGGAGTTCTAGGATGATCAATATTGTGGTTTCTCTTTTCAACGGGATTTCCTCCCTCCCACCCATCTCCATGATTTTTATTTCATGATTGATTATATGTCTATTGATGCTCATGATTACTATGTGTTGGGCTTATCTTTGTTCTTTCACATGATTAAGCACAGGGGGAAATGTCTTAATCCGATGATCATGTGGTTGCATTGGTTGTACGATTTCACCTGACACCTTCGGGACTTGATCTTCATTAGGTAATTCATCTCACTTTCTTGCATCTTGAATTTTGTTTTCTCATATTAGTTTAGTTGCATTGCATTTTCATTTTTCTCTACTTGCATTATTGATTTCATCATCATATATGTATACTTAGTTAGAAAAAATGTCAAAATTTTCTTTTTCTAGCTTAGTTGGTTTTGATTATGGTCATATGAGAACAAGGATGAGTAGGCCATCCTGCACTTGACAGTTTGATGTTTCCTTGTAGGCACAGGTCTACCAGGAGATGTTACAGTTCTCATGCACTCTACAACAAGCACATGTGAGCCAGATGCTATCCCCATTTTGTGGATAACTAAGGAGATTATGTCTTGAGGCCCTCGGGTTGCAAATATGGAGTGCTGAGAGACTACATGACCAACAGTACCCTTTTGCACAGTTGGAAACCCTCTCACCACCACAAATAATCACATATTTCCATATGGAATCCACCACATCCGCTGGCTTCTGGAAGGCAATGGGTCTTTCTCCATGAGGTACAAGTCAGTATTATAGTGAGAATAATTTCAATATTTAAGCTAATTGAGTATGTTGTATCTTAGATTTCTCTAGATTTCATGATATATGCTTGGACATTATGACTTTTTCCCTGCTTCACCTTGGTGGCTAAAATTGTGCCCTAGTAAGTGGTCTTCCTTGGGGATGGGTTTGATACTAGGAACTCCCTTAAAGATCCATTGTATAGTTCTCGGCTATACTTACAACTTTCCATCATTTTTCCCCTCCATTTCCTTATCTCTTGGGATTTTTGGGCGTATTGACCCAAGAAGGGGTTGTCCCTCATTCTATGGGAAGAAGGGGTCGAAGGCCTAGAGGGATTAATGTTGGGTAAAAGATAAAAGCCTTGTATGAACCTTCCAAATGCTTTACTCAAGGACCACCCAAGAAAGCAGTGAAACGCTCATCTTTGAGTAAAGTGGACCCACAATATAATAAAGGATGCTTAAAAGGTTAGTTCAAGGATGGGAGCTCTCATCAAGAGTTGACCTATCACATCCATGAATATCTAGTGGTATGACATTTCCATCATTTGGTCAACAAACTAGGCTAATGGCTCTAAGTTGCATGGCTAAGAGAAAGGGGGTCTCATCACGAGCCAACCCTTTCATTTCCACTAGGTGTTTGTGGGTGACATTTCCATTATATGGTCACCACGTCGGGGCAGTGACCTTCAACCTCTCCTTAAAATTATGAAAGAATGGAAATCAATGGGCTTGGAAAAAGTGTATTGTGGACGAAGGTACCACACACACTCTACAAAGGCACCCGTGAATGAGACACTACGACCCCTTGTATGGCATGAGCCCTATTCCCATTGAGTCTTGACCCCAACCACCTCATCCACTTTACATGTCTTAGAGAGGGATCTCTTGGAAACCCTCATTGACCCAGGGCAAGATCTACCCAATAGGACACCTCATCAACCCTCACATATTCAAGCTTGAAAAGTCACATAGTGTCTTTAAGCAATTAATTGTTTGATATAGTGATCTTTGATGCACATGATTAGGTGGATGATCATTTATTGATTGGATTCACTCATCATGATGTTATGACTTGAGATCCTTGGAAGGCATGCTCATTTATCTTTGTAGGACCTATTTGGTGGACAGTTTTGGGAGAACATTCCTAGCTTGGGCTTCCATGGGGCTGAAAGCCCACAGGTTGGATGCTAAAGGTCCACATGTCGGATCACAGAGATGAAGAATTAAATACCTAGCCTAGCCCTCACATGCAAAACGACTTGCCCAAAAGGGGAAAAATGTCACTCCCTAGGGTCTTGAGGTCACATTTGAGGGGCATATGGTGGTTGATGATTAATCAGAGCATGACACATGGCATATTGAGGTGGAGAGGCTCTGCATGATTTCCACATGGCCTTTGGAGGCCCTACTATGCATCCCATCTCCCACAACTTGCTCAATTTTCCAAAACGTCCTCCTTCAGGGGGTAACATCACCTTTGTTTTAAGGTTTTCAATGTGTAAGATGGTGTTAAACTATTGTAAAGGGTGTTATCACTCCAGGAAACTCTCCTAGGTTGTATCTCAGAGATGCCTGGTAACTTAAACTTTTTTTAACTATTTTCTCAATAATGGGTGCGGGTTTGGATCAAGATGAATATCTTAATCACTAGATTGTATCTTCAAGACAGTCTAGCTATATTCATACAATACAAGGCCTTCAGGAGCTATTATCAGATAGGTTTGTAAATCAAATGGATAAGAAAACCAATTAGTTAACTAGAACATACATAGGCAATATATATGATGGGTTGACAAACTAGCCAAGGATGCTTATGATTCTTGCTTAACAGTCAAAAGTAAGATGACAGTTACCATGGGACCATTAAACACAGACAAAAGAATGATTTCAACTCATATGCATAGACAAAGATGAAGGAGAGTCTAACAATAACAAATGAAAGAAGTTTGCAGGATTAATATATTAAAGAAAGTGTCTTTTTACAATAACAGTGGATTATAGAACTCAAAATCGAACCCTTTGTTTATCAAATGTTTTGGGCTTTATAGCCCTTTACAAACAGTTCCAAGATCCTAGATTATTGGATCGAATTTTGCTCAAAATAGAAAGTAAATAACTGGCCTAGAAAGTAGATTAAGATCCTATAAACTAGGTCAGTTAAAATTCTCGACTAATCTTTATGTTCTTCAGATTCTTTGGCAGGTGTAGTGAGCCTTCCGAGGTTGTTGGATCTCATGTGATATGGGAGGAGTCAAACATGACACCTATTGACAGTCAAACAGTCTTATAACCTTGAAAATAACTAACCGTTGTTTACCTTTCAGTTTTGTAGAGCACCTCCAAAACCAAAACAAACTCTTGATAAGGATGTCATTAATTATCTTCCATCGATTGGAACCATTTCTGAGGTTTTTGAACAAGGAAAACTTGGACCTATGCAAAAACATTAACTTTATGCCTTATCAGTGCTTTCGGTAGCTAGAGTAGATAGAATTCGGGTCGATTAGCTACCGAAAGTTCTGCTTTCGGTGACTAATGAACAATCGATATGTTCACCTAAGCCACCGAAACCTGAAATCATCAAAATTTCAAAAATACCCTTGTCTTATCTCAAAAACGCCTTAGGACAGATATTTTTAGGCTTCTGCATCTTGCTTAAAATTTGTAGGGTTACTCGCTGCCTCTGGTTCATTGCACTGAACTGCCACCTCTGCAAGGGTCTCAAGAGAAGCATGTGTCTGAGCCTGGTGTTTTGAAGACAAAGCTTGTTTCCTCAAAGCCCTAACCTTTTTCTTCAAACCCTGAGCTACTCTCCATAAGTTGTTGTAGTTTTTTACAATCTTGTCCTTCTTTTTCTTCTCCTTTATGCTTTCATGGGCTAATCTTTCCAAAGATGAGTTGCTTTCTGCAAAGTTCTTTGACAGATTTTCATACCCTGTTTTTATTACCCTTTCTAGCACTTCTTGCTCAGCTAACTTGTTCTTAAGCTTCTTGATTTCTTTTGATTTACTCTGTTTTACTCGTTTGCTAGATGAGGCATCTGCAATTTGTGGTTCTTGTTCTTCTTGAGGTGTAGGTGATGGAAGGTTCTCGTAACTTGTTGTGTATATATCCACAAAAATAGAATTTTCACTCCCTATGGTAACTGAATCCTCGTGCCCTATTTCAATCTGGTGCTCTTTATCCTCCGAGTCTGTGTAAGAAAGATTAAGAATGTTTTTGTTCACTGGGGATTATTTGGCCTTTTCTTCTTCACTGTTGAAATTTAATTTCTTTTTAGTTTTTCCAAGCTTAGAGAAAGGAGAGGGTTGATTGACTGGGGCTGGAGAGATAGCTTTCCTCCTCCTCTTTCCACTTCTGGGAGTGGAAGACTTCTTGGAATGAGGACTCTTTTTGCCCTCTGGCTGAAACTCAGTATGGAAATCATTCCAGAATAAGAAGTAATTCCACTCTTTACCTCTTCTTCGCAACAACTCACAAACCAAAAGTTTGATCAGACTATGGTGGGATAATCTACCTACAACTTAATTGGGCTTGGCCTGGACTTGATGAGCCATCTTGGATAAACTTCAGTGGAGAAAATAGGGCAGATTGAGTGGGTTTCTACCAGTCAAATGATTTATAAGTTTAAAATGGTAAATCATCACCCTGTTGTATCGCCCTTCACAAGTTACATAAACCATTATGGCTTTTAATAACTATTGCCATTTCTCTTCAAAGAAAGATACAGGAATATCTTTCTTCCATATCAAACTCTTGTGTTCTGGTTTCAAATAAGTCCTGAATTCCACATTCTTAGTAATAGTAGTTTTAAACCATTTCTCTCCAGTCATGGGAAGCTCTGTCACTTCAGCTATGAGGGATTCATCTATCTCGAATTCATCCCGGCCTATGACTGCTTTCTTTCCATCTAAATTGAGGGCAAAAGCCTCTACCACCTGCTGATGAGAACTCTGTAATTTTTTGCAAAAATTATAACATCATGCATCTTTGAACATATGACATACCTCCGGGTGTGATTCCAGGTACCTAATGTCGTTGAGCTCTTTCCTCAGGGTTGACATTCCTTTCTTCATTTGCCACAATGTTTTCGCACACCTGTGATCAAAGGAGCATATTTCGGGGGAGAGTTGCACCGCGTAGAATTAGCGAAAGTCGGCTCGACTGTGATAGAAATGAGAAAATTGGGGTGAGATTTAGAATGTGGCACTGATTACAAGGGATGCAACAGAACGATTGATGATTTGCAGCAGTCATGGTGGATAACTATAATAAATGGAGGGTACATAAGCACATGGCTTAATGATATAATGATTTGGAAGGATTCGCTTATATCACAGAGGGATCAACTTCTGGTCGTGAACGGTTCGTTCTCCAGTCTTTTCGGCGGCTTATTGCAATCATAAAATGTTGAACCTGACGGTTGAAATGTGTGATAGGACGTGCTGGCTCTTTCCCCGCTTCTGCGATTTCGGTAGCTAAAATGGCATTGGAATCCTTTGTTTAAGCTTCTGAAAACTAAGGCTTTCGGTGGCTAATGAACAATCGAAATGTCCGCCTAAGCCACCGAAACCTGAGATTTGAATTAGATCAAATAAAAACTAAACAAACGTTTGTTTAAACTTTATTACATGCGTAAAGATTTGAGAAATGAGCTTTTAAAAAAATTTAAAAAGTACCTTTTAAAAGACATCCTATGACCTAAAATAAAAATCTCAATTGATTTATTTGAGGAGATAACACTGGCTCCTATTGGGGGTGAAAGCCTCCCTGTGAAGTTTCAAGAACCACAAAACCAATGCCTTTCCTGAAAAACAAAAATTCAAACCTATCTACTAGTGTTTCCATTGGGCATGGAGTTATTTTGTAAAAACAAAGCTAAAAATAAAAATTACAATGACAAGGCTTCGAAGCCTTAGATGAAATAGAGTTTCAGAAAACGCCCATTGACTGGGCCACCAAAAATTTCTTCACCTTCCAGACTTTGCAGAATGAAGGTGTTGTTGTGTTGTACTTGAGTTATCATGAAAGGACCGGTCCACAAAGAGTCAAACTTTCCATGCTTGCCTTTATCTTGTCTGAGGGCATCCCATTTCAGAACCCAGTCACCAACCTGAAAGTCGTCCACCTTTGCTTTCCTATCAAAAGTATCTTTGATCCTCTTTTGATGAGCCTCTAATTTATCCACCAGTTGTTCTCTGACCTGCTGCAAATCTACCAAGTCAAGCATTCTTCTCATCATATCATTTGATTCAGTTTGTTCCTCCTGAAAAAACTTAGCCACTGGTAAAACTAGTTGAATGAGGAAAATGGCATCAGTGTCGTAAACCAGTTTGAAGGGAGAAGTTCCTATGGATTTCTTGTTAGTTACTCTATCTGCCCAAAGAGCAAACTTTAGTTTAGAATCCCAACTCTTTTGATTCTCCTCCAACAGCTTTCTGATGATTCTGACTAGACTCTTATTGGATGACTTGGCAAGGCCATTACCCTGAGGGTAGTAGGAAGCAGAGTGTACCAATTGAATGCCCGTTGATTTACACATGTCAACCAATGCATCAGCTTTGAAAGATCCTGCATTATCTGTCACTAGCCTTTTTGGGCAACTGAATCTGCTCAGGATGTTCTCATAGAGAAACTTCATGACGACCTGATGGGTGGCATTTCTAGTGGGGATTGCCTCTATCCACTTTGTAAAATAGTCAGTGGCTACTAAGATCCATTTATGTTGACCACTAGACGAAGGATTAAACTCGCCTATGAAATCTAAACCCCATTGCTGAAAAGGACCATTCACTACAATGGGTCTCAGGGGCAGAGATTTTAGTTGTTGTTTTCCTATGAATCTTTGACACTTATCACAAGATTTCACACATCTGAAAAAAGAAAAGGCCAATAATACCCATCCCTTAAAATTTTATGAGTTGTGGTATTCCAGTAATGATGGCCTCCACAAATACTTGAATGAAACTGATGCATGACTACAGTTGACTCTTCTTTGTCTAAACATCTTAGTAGTAAACCAACAGGATCTTTCCAATACAAAAGATTATTATTAATGCAAAATTTAATTGCTCTGAGCTTAAGGGCTTGGGCTTGAGTCATGCTAAGTTCAGGAGAAACCTCCAACTTCTGTAAAAAATGAATAATACCTTAATACCACTCACATGAAAACAAATGCTTGGCCACCTGTTGGCTGCCATGTTATCCTTCTATTGCTACCCCTGTCTGCAAATTTGTTGAACTTTCCCCAAAGAAATTTATGTCCAAAAGATCACAGTTCTCTTCTATCAAAAGCTTAGCAAGGCCTTGGCCTTTTACCAGCTTAGTGAGCTTCACTTCTATGTCAAACTCGATTAGTTTTGCGATCCATTTAGCTCTCTTTCCATCAATATCGGGCTGAGTCAAGGCATCCTTCACAGAGGCTGAAGGGACATAGGCAACGACCTTTGCATGGAGGATATAAATTCTGAAAGCTTTTAATGACTTAATGAGAGCATAAGCTTGTTTTTCTATAGGATCATACCTTAGTCCAGCGTCTCTGAGTGTTTTTCTAAAAAAGGCCACTGGGTGATCAAGACTTTCATCATCTTTTTGTAACAAGATTGCTGCCACCGTGTCATAGGAGTCTTGAAGTACTCTTATCGGTCCATATTGGTTACTAGTGTTATTGTCGACATTGCTAACTAGTCTAGACCTTTTATTTGTAGATTTGGATATAATCTATTGCTGATATAACTGCTTCAAAATAAGGACAGCAAGCTTAACTTGTTGATCCATTTGATTATGTTGCAATGTATGTTTGTTTCTCTTTTTTTTCGGGCAGGAATAATCATTCGAAAAACCATTATACTTTGGAGGCAGCTTTCCTTGGTCTACAAGTCATCTTACTTCCCCTCCTCTTCCACTTAGTTTTCTAACCTCCAGGGGCATTTCCATATTCCTTCCCGTTCTCTTACGTTTTCCCCTAAGGTCCCTGGGATCGCCTCCCAAGAGCGACCTTAGTCACCCCCCAAGAGTGGTACGTACATTGAGGTGACATTGGGTGTACTATCCCTAGTTGTAGCACTTGCTTATGTGGTTGGGTTGGGCTTTGCCCAACCTACAACCTGTGCTATAACAAGGAACATATTTCTTTAATAAGGACACATGAAATATAGTATGCACTCTCATAGATGCATAAAATGCTAGTATGTATGAAACTGGAACTATCTTCTCTAAGATTTCAAAAGGCCCATAGTATCTTGCTACAAATTTTGGGAACCAACCCAATCTTAGCAAATTTCTCTTCGCTTTCACTTTCAAAAATACATTTTCACCCAATTTAAAATCTATTAAAATCATGTTCTTTTCTACATAATTTTTCTGCTTGTCCTGGGCAACCTTTAAATTCTACCTGATCTTTTCCATTTGCTCTTTCATTTCCTTCAACAAGTCTAGACCAATAACAGTTATGTTTGTTGGGTTATCCCAACTCACTGGTGTGTTACACTTCCTGCCATACAAGGCTTCGAATGGGCTCATTTTTAATGAGGCTTGATACCCATTATTGTAATCAAATTCAACTAAGTGGATATAATATTCCCACTTGAATGGTTGGTCCATCACATACATTCTGAGCATGTCTTCAATTAGTCTGTTATCCCTCTTTTTTTTCCCATCTGATTTTGGGTGATATGTTGTACTGAGATTTAAATTTGTCCCAAAGCCATTGAGCAAACCCTTCCAAAAATTGGATGTAAATTTGGGATCTCTTTATGAAACCATTGCCTTGGGCACTCCTTGTAGCCTTGTGACTTATTTCATGTAAATCTCTGCAATATTGGTTTCCTTGTGAGTTGTCTACAATATTGGTTTCCATACAAGGCTTCAAATGGGCTCATTTTTAATGAGGCTTGATACCAATTATTGTAAGAAAATTGAACTAAGTGGATATAATCTTCCCACTTGGATGGTTGGTCCATCACATACATTTTGATCATGTCTTCAATTATTCTTTCAGTCCTCTCTATTTTCCCATCTGATTTTGGGTGATACATTGTAATGAGATTTAAATTTGTCCCAAATCCTTTGAACAAACTCTTCCAAAAATTGGATGTAAACTTGGGATCACTATCTAAAACTATTGCCTTGGGCACTCCATGTAGCTTGGAAAATTATTTCATGTAGATCTCTGCAATATTGATTGCCTTGTGAGTAGTCTTCATTGGAATAAAATGTGTAGCCTTAGTTAATTTTTCCACCACTACCATGATGGAATCATGTTTCTTCACTTTTCTGGGAAGATTTGTAATAAAATCAATTGTAACCACTTCCCATTTCCACTCAAAAATGGGCAATGGTTGTAGCAGCCCACATGGATGTATATGCTCAGCCTTTACCTTTTGAAATTCTAGACACTAGGTGATATAATTAGCCACTTCTTTCTTCATTATGAGCCAAAAATATTGGCTCCTCACAGCTGCAATGGATTTTTTATTTCCCGGGTGCCCAACATATGGCACATTGTGCATTTCTCTTAACACTATATTTTGCAACACTCTAGAATTTGGCACATATACTTTGCCTCTGCATATGAGGATCTCATCCGGTTGTAGCTCATAATATTTAAATTTCTATTGTAAATGAACTTGTTGTAATGTTTCTTTTATTTGCAAATGGTGTTGACATGTGTTTGTTGCTTCAATAATTTTATATTTCAGATAAGTCTTGTACATATTGATGGTTGCCAAATGCATCGCATGCACTCTTGTATTGAGTGCATCATCCACTTGATTTTATTTTCCCTTGATATGTTTAATTCGAACCATCTAGTTTGTCTAGCATTTAATGTTGGATGGACAAACAAATGTTTCAGACCATAGTGGTATGTCCTTACCTCAAATATTCTCCCCATGAGGTAATGTCTCCACGTTTTTAGCGCTTGAACAATGGTTGTTAATTCCAAGTCATCTGTAGCATAATTTTTCTCATGTTGTTTTAATTTTCGGAACTCATAGCACACCACATGATCATTTTGAGTGAGGACTCCACCGAGCCCTTCCTTGCACGCATCAGTGCACACCACATAATCTTTGTTTGTATCTGCAATATTTAAGATTGGTGCACTTGTCAAAATGTCTTTCAATCGTTGAAATCTCTCTTCACACTCGAAATTCCAATCAAATTTCACCCCCTTCTTTTGCAAGGAAGTAATGGGGCTTGCAATCGTTGAAAAAACTTTTATAAATATTTGATAATACCTTGCAAGACCCGTGAATGATCTGACCTCTATCACATGTCTTGGTGTTGGCCATCCTCATATGGCCTCTATCTTCTCAAGATCGATAGTTATCATATCCGTTGAAATAATATGACCTAAGTAATGAATCTTCCTTTGGGAAGATGCATTTACTTAGCTTCACATACAACTTATGCTCTCTCAAAACTTTTAGCACCATTCTTAAATGTTGTTCATGTTCCTCATCTAGGAATATAATTACAAACTTGTCCAGGTATTCCCTGAACACTCCATTCATCAAGCACATGAAAACAACTAGGGCATTTGTTAGCCCAAATGGCACTACCGTGAATTCATAATGCCCATATCTTGTCCTGAATATTGTCTTATTGATATCTTATTATTTTATCCTCACTTGATGACAACCTGATCTAAAGTCAATATTGGAAAATATTCTTGCACCTTTCAGTTGATCAAATAGATCATCAATCCTTGGAAAATGATATTTGTTCTTTATGGTAACCTAATTCGTTTGTTTGAAATCAATACATAGCCTTAAGGTTCCATCTTTCTTCTTCACAAAAAGAACAGGGGCACCCCAAGGTGACACAGTTGGTTGTATATACCCCTTCTTTAACAGTTCTTCAAGCTGCATATGCAAATCCTTGTTGGAGTTACTTCACACACACCTAGGATTTATTTTTCCTAAGGTTTTTATTTGTTTATTAGTCATAATTAGTCATTATCCAGTCTCCTATATTTTAGGAGAGAATATTCCACCTAGAGAATATTCTCTTTCAGTTCACAC
>ML805372.1:25550-42775 GCA_009831015.1 Picea engelmannii | reverse complement strand
AGTTCACACTTCAGTTTGACTAGTTGAGTTGAGTTTAGATGTTGCATTGGGATCATCACCATGCTAATTCGACCTTGCCTTGGTATCATCACCAAAGTGGTGCATTAGCCTTGATTCCTTGAGTTAACTCCTCACTACTTTCTCTTCAGTCAGTTAACTGAAGACTAGTTGACTAGTTAACTCAACTAGGTGGCAGTTCACTCCCGTAACTGCCTGAGAGACTAGAATAGGTGGCAGTTCACTCCCGTAATTGTTGGTGTGTGTCCAGATCACTCTAGACCACCACTATGGCAACTTGTTTCACCTCAATTCGAACTCATTGAGTTATACAAAGTATATCATTTGTAAATTATTCATTATTCACAACGGTTAATGAGAATTCTTTCCATTATTTCTCTCCTTCTTCTTCTTTTTCCAATTCTCTCTGCAAATGTGTGTATCATTGTTTAGCTAGATCTATTCTGTGCAGGTCAACACATTTACATGGTATCAGAGCTGACGGACTGCTAAGCAAAAGCTACACCAAAATTGTTTGCAGGTACAAAAGATTGAAGACATCGGAAAGATGGAATTCCAAAAAGAATCCATTCTTACACCTTACAACAATTTTGCATGGAAGGAGAAAATAGCCTTACATCTCTGATATAGAGGGTTGTATAGGTTAACCATGAATACAGATACAGAACCGACATCAGCCATAGAAAAATCCAGGTACTTAAATCGCATGGATGAGGCACTCGAAACAATTTGCAGTCTTATTTCTCCCGATCTCCTTTTTCATATATCTTCCTGTAAGACTCCCAATGAAGCCTGGACCATCTTGGAAGGGATCTTTGGCAAATAGAATGAGATGAGGGGACACATGCTGGAGATGGAGCTGCTCACATTGGATCCAAAAAGCTTCGAGAATATCCAAGATTTCTTTACAAAATTCAAGGCTTTACTGTTGCAACTCAAAGCTTGTGGGGTTGATAAATCGAAGGAGGAGAAACAAATGGTTCTCACCATTCTCTCCAAGATTGGACCTGAATTCTCTGTATTCGTATCCACATTCTATACTGTCATATTCGCCTCTAGAGCCACCTGGAAGATGCCTTCTCTTGAGGACTTTATCGAATCCTTGACACAAGAGCAAACTAAGCTCATCAACATGGGTGCAATCAAAGGCCCAAGGGTGCATGCACTCACTGTGCATGATGGCAGCCACAAATATCAGAAATATAAAGATAAATATAAGCGGAAATCTCATGCACATACGAAGAAGGAAGGGTACACAAAACCCTTCACCGATGCCTCCGGATCAAAAGGAGAAAAGGGAAGAAAAGGAGAGAAATGCATGTACTGTCACAAAGGATTCCATTCAGAATCTGCATGCATGCAAAAGCAAATAGATCTGGCGTCTTAGATACTTCAGCAAAACAACCTTGGAGATCGCATCCCCGAGGGTGCAAAGAAGAAGAAGCCAGAAGATCCAAATTCCAAGAAAGGCAATTCTAGCCATGCATTGATTGCCATCAACTCCTCTCCCGATGCTTGGATCGTAGATTCAGGAGCATCACATCACATGGTTGCCTCAGAAGCAGTCTATTCTTCTTTGGATGCATGCAAAGGTCCTCCTATTCTGATGGGGGACAACTCTTTTGTCGAAGTCACCGACAAAGGAAGGATTGAACTCACCAATGGAAGCTTCGAGAACGTGATGCATGTTCCCAAACTTTATGTTAACCTTCTCTCTGTATATCAGATGACAAATTATGGCACCGGAAAGAAAGTTGTATTCACACCAAATTTCGTGGACATATACGACATGCAAACCAACTCCAGGGTTGCTACCGGTGAGGTAAATCATCAGTCTAGATTCTATACATTTTCTAAATTCATTGAACTTGATTCTGCTTTACTGCTTACTCATGTTGATGAAAGTAGTAGGATATGGCACGAAAGGTTTGGACATTTGAATTTCAGATACATGCAATAGCTTAGCAAGCACAGATTGGTTGATGGTATGCCAAACATCCATTTCTCCAAGGGAGTATGTGAGGGATGTGTTCTCGGAAAACACCCTCAAGATAAATTCGTCAAAGGAAAGTCTCAGCGAGCTTTTGCACCTTTAGATCTGATCCACAGTGACCTCATGGGCCCTTTTCCGCATCCATCGATCAACAAAGCGAGGTTGTTCTCATTTTTGTTGATGATTTCTCACGTTTTACTTGGATCTACTTTCTCAGGAAAAAATCCGAGGTCTTTTAACACCTCAAAGATTTCAAAGCTTTGGTTGAGACACAGTCCGGAAAGAACATCAAATTCCTCTGAACTGATAACGAGGGAGAGTATGTGAATCATAAGATTCATAATCTTTTCCATGAGGCAGGGATTCAATTGCAGCATACAGTTCCCTACACTCCGCAGCAAAACGAAGTTGCTGAGCGGAAAAATCGATCTCTAAAAGAGATGGCATCTTGCATGTTGCATGCAAAGTCACTGCCACAGAGACTATGGGCCGAAGCACTTAACTGTGCAACATACATCCAAAACATATCTCCCCATAGATCTGTCAAGGATAAGACCCCCTATGAGGCTTGGAGCAGCCTCAAACCAGAAGTGACCCACTTTCGCATTTTTAGTTCTCATGCATGGGCCCGCATTCCCTCTCAAAAGAGGAAGGCACTTGATCCACAGAGAATTGAGTGCATTTTTGTTGGATACCCTAACGGTGTGAAGGGATATCGGCTTATTGATCTTTCCTCAGATCGGCTCATCATTGAGCATAGTGTCCAATTCAAGGAAAGTGTCTCGCATGTACCTCAACAACTGCATGCAGACACCTTCACTCTTCCACCTGTCTGAGATGATGAGCATGCACATGCCGACTCTTCTTCAGATGAGAGTTTTGATTAAGAGGATTCAGAGGATTCGGATTTAGATTCAAAGTCAGTACAGTCAGATGCAGAGTCAGAGCATCCAGATGCAGTTGCAGAGCCAGAGAAGAGGCCCAAGTGGGCACAGACTACTCTTCAGGATGCAGGGGATCTCGTTGGTGATCCAGCCGATACTAGGAGGACTCGATCTGATTTTGAGGAGCCTCCTATTGCACTCACTGCCACTGAACCATTGCCTTCCATGCATCTTTTCTTGGTTCAGTCTTCAGATCCACAGTCTTATGGCGAGGTTGCTGGAAATCCCTTTTGGGAATCCGCCATGCAGGAGGAGTACAACTCCCTCCTTGAGAACCAGACTTGGGATCTGGTTCCCCTTCCTTCTGGGAGGAAACTTGTCAGATGCAGATGGGTCTACAGGACCAAGAGCGCAACGGATGGACATATCAGCAGATACAAAGCCAGGCTTGTCGCCAAAGGCTTTCAGCAGGTTCATGGTATTGACTATGATGAGACCTTCGCTCCAGTAGCGAAGATGGATTCCATATGATTGGCACTTGCCATTGCGGCAGCCAAGGGATGGGAAGTCCATCAGATGGATGTGAAGAATGCATTTCTTCATGGTGATCTCTCTGAGGATATCTACATGGAGCAGCCCCAGAGATTTATGCAGGACTCATCTTTGGTCTGTCGACTGAAGAAGTCACTTTATGGCCTCAAGTAGGCTCCGACGGCATGGTATGACAAGATGGACTCCTACCTGTTGTCACAAAACTTTGTACGTTGTAAATCAAACCCGAATGTATACATGCTCAGGACGACTGATTCACTTCTACTTTTAGTTTTGTATGTCAATGATTTGTTGATCACCGGTTGCTCAACTTCAACAATTGTTGCAGTCAAGAGGATTCTTCATGACAGGTTTTTGATGATGGACATGGGTCTGCTACACTTCTTCCTTGGACTTGAGATTAGTCAGGATGCATCAGGCATCAAACTGTCTCAAGCCAAGTATGCACGAGATCTCTTTGAGAGATTTCACATGACAGACTGCAAGTCTGCTCTGACTCCTTTCCTATCAGGAGTCAAACTTGAGGATGGCGGGGAGACTCCACTGGTTGACAGCACACTGTACAGATAGCTAGTGGGGATCTTGTTGTATCTCACACACTCCAGACCAGACCTCTCATATGCAGTTGGCGCAGTTTCCAGGTTCATGCAGGAGCCGCATGAGCTACATTGGAAAGCTGCAAAGCGTATTCTTCGATATGTACAGGGCACCATCACCTTTGGGATTCATTATGCAGTAGACTCTACATTAGATCTCATTGGTTTCACTGATTCCTACTAGGCTGACGATAGCATTGATCGCAAGTCCACATCTGGTTACTCACTCAGTCTTAGTTACGGGCCTATATGTTGGTCGAGCAAGAAGCAAGCTGCCATTGCTCTAACTTCAGCTGAGGCAGAGTACAGAGGGGTAGTTAACATAACCATTTAGGCTATGTGGCTACAACATTTTCTCACTAAGTTGGGCATTCAGTTTCATTGGTCGATCATCATCTGGTGCGACAACCAGAGCACTCTGAATTTCTGCAGAGATTCAGTTCAGAGGCAGTGGACGAAGCACATCGAGATCCACATGCACTACATCTGGGACTTAGTACACGAGGGGATCATCAACTTACAGTTCTGTCCTTCAGTAGAACAGACGACAGACATTTTCACCAAGACCTTCACTGAGCATAAATTTCATTCTCTGCGAGGTCATCTTGGAGTGAAGGACACAGTTGCCTAGCAACTGTAATTCTTATTTTTACATACATTGTACCTTGAGGGGGGGGGTTTCCCATGAGGTTTTTCCTCTTTCCTCACTTTATTTTCAGTGTATCTTTTGTACTTGGGTACCTAACATGGCCTCGTTGCTAGGACACAATCTTATTTTCACCATAGTGATGTTCAGGGGGGGTGTTGGAGTTACTTCACACACACCTAGGATTTCTTTTTCCTAAGGTTTTTATTTGTTTATTATTCATAATTAGTCATTATCCAGTCTCCTATATTTTAGGAGAGAATATTCCACCTGGAGAATATTCTCTTTCAGTTCACACTTCAGTTTGACTAGTTGAGTTGAGTTTAGATGTTGCATTGGGATCATCACCATGCTAATTCGACCTTGCCTTGGTATCATCACCAGAGTGGTGCATTAGCCTTGATTCCTTCAATTAACTCCTCACTACTTTATGTTCAATCAGTTAACTAAAGACTAGTTGACTAGTTAATGCAACTAGGTGGCAGTTCACTCCCGTAACTGCCTGAGAGACTAGAATAGGTGGCAATTCACTCCCGTAACTGTTGGTGTGTGTCCAGATCACTCTACACCACCACTATGGTGACTTGGTTCACCTCAAGTCGAACTCATTGAGTTATACAGAGTATATCATGTGTAAATTATTCATTATTCACAATGGTTAATGAGAATTATTTCCATTCTTTCTCTCCTTCTTCTTATTTTTCCAATTCTCTCTGCAAATGTGTGTATCATTGTTTAGCTAGATCTATTCTGTGCAGGTCAACACATTTACACTCCTTCAACTCTAGTGTGCCCATTCTGTATGGTTTTTTTGACACCGAGGCAGCTCTTAGCACCAAATCAATGGAGAAATCAATGTCTCTCTTTGGTGGCAATCTTGGAATCTCCCCAAAAACAACTCCAAAATCCTTAAAGATTGGATGGTCTTCAATACTTCCCATTTTATCCTTGGTGATCTCTTCCACATGGGCTGAAAAATTTGACATCCCTTCTTAAAACTCTATTACAATTGCATAACTGCAATTTCTCTAACAACTACAACCTTTGGAATACCTTGAACCTTGCCTTGTTATCCTTCCTCATCAAGACAATTGATTGTCTTGTTGTAATAGTCTAGGACAATATGGTGTTTTTCCAACCAATCCATTCTAGTCAGACAATCATATGAACCCAATGGTATGATGTTCACATCCACCTTTGTGTTGAGACTATTCATGTTTATTGGAAAAACTTTGACCAACTCACAGATTTCCCTCTTAGCCATTGTGGCTAACTGAACTAACCAATATTTCTTATTTTTACTCCTTTGCAAGTGAAATCTTTCAACAATGTTAGATTTTATGTAACTATGGGTAGCTCTAGAATCATTTAAAATTGTTATGGGTTGGTTATCAATCTTACCTTCCACTTCAATCAGGGGGGATCAATATTTTACTTTCTTGTTGTCCAAGGTTGTATAAATCCTTGCCATGTTTCCTCCCATGTCTTCCATTGTTTTAGCCTCCTTAATATTGTGGATAGTCCTCATTCTTTCACCTTTGTGAGGGAAGTCCCTATATAAATTATTTCCATCACATCCCCAACATTGTACAATTTGTTACCTTGGCCTTTTCCCAAATTAATCTGCCATCTTGGGCTCATTTTGGGCTAAATGTTCTTGTTGATTTGCTTGGGAGTTATTCTTGAAAAAGGGTGGCTTAAAACCTTTCTTCCTTTTCTCCTTCTTACTCTTCTCCTTGTCATTCCAAGATCTCTGGAATATTGACCTCCCTCTGCTCTGCTCATAAATATGCTTTTATCTCCTTATGGCCTCCTCCAAAGTCCATGGGTTATCATATTGTATCTTGTTATTGTAGAAGGAAGGTAACCCGCTAAAAAATATTTGGATTTTGACCTTCTCATCCTTTATGAAACCCACATACTTCAACCATTCAAAGAATCTCTTCTCATATTCATCCATGGTTATGCTTCCCAACTTGAGTTCAAAGAACTCTTTCATCTACCTTTCATAGTAATGCTCTAACAAATATTTCTCTTGGAAATATCCTTTGAATTGTCTCTGTGAGACCTTCTTCTCATCATGGTGCTTGGCTTGCTTAAGTTGATCCCACCACATAGTTGTCTTTCCTTGTAAGTGGTAGGTTGCAATTATGGTTTCTACCCTTGAGGGGTAATCAGACAATAGGAAATATTTCTTCATTTCCAACAGCCATGCTTCAACCTCTTCTCCCTTTCCATGCTCTCCATTAAAAGTTGATGGCTTGATTTTCCTAATTTCACCTTGCACAATGTCTAACTCATGCCTTCTCCTCTGCGTCTTGATGAGAGACACACTTGGGCTGCTCCTTGGTCCTAAAATTGCATCATCTCTCCTCGTGGATTTCTCTGGGAAATTATGGAGCCTGCTCATACTCTTTGACTTCCTGCCATTCCCATGATCATCCCTTCTACTATGGGATTTGAATGATGTCACTTGTCTAGAAATAGTTGCTTGATTTGTGCCAAAGCCTTCATTGGAATTCCTTTGTAGCATATTTAGAGTTTGAATTGTCTCTTTCTGAGATTTCATAATCTTTTCATTATCTTCCCTATAGCTTTGTACTTCCCTCTGCAGGCTTCTCATAGTTACAGGCTCATGCCTGCCTCTTCTTCCATTATACTCTAACTCAACATTTCCCATGTTGACATATAAACCTTTGACCTTCTCTTCATGGATGTAAGATCCCTGAGCATCTTCCATAACTTCAATTCTCATATAAGAACCAAAAGTATCTTCCAGCACCTCTAATTATGCGAGAAATGTGCATCTAATAATTATTGTTCGAACATGCATATTATAAAATATTTCATAATTAGATTATAGGCCATTATTCATTTCAGTTTATGAAGAACGAAAATGCACTAATCCAAAATATGATTATTTAGACACATTCCTCTTTGAAACAACTCTCCAGTGGTTGTACTCATGCCTCAATCTAAGTTATGACGAAAAAGTTACAACCTTCTCAAGTTGCAATTTTCAATCATTGCTATGTTTTTTACTGATGCAAAGTTGTTTTATTATTTTATAAGAAACTGTAGTGCTCAATTCAAAATCCTAGGTTGATAGATGGATTCTCCTCCTCAATACCTTTCCATTGACTACTCATTTTCCAAAATCTGAGCTCCGAGCTGAAAGTTATGGTCTGTGGAAGTTTAAACTGTTTCTCATTTTTACCCCTCACTTCTATGGGTGTCTTCTCTTCCATCCTATACAATTTCAGGCACCAAGATTCCAAATATGGTTTTGTGTCTGTCTTCTATGTTCTATGGGATTTCCAAAAACTGCTCTTGTGTCCCAAACTGACATTTGAGCAAGAAGTTATGCCCTCTAGAAGTAAGATGGTGTTGAAAATACACCTTGTATTATTTTAGTTGTAACTTCTTCATACTAGCTTTGTTTTACGCTCAGAATAGATCGTTGGAAAGCTCTTGTTGAGTTCTTTCATTTTAAGCAACTAAGAATCTGTGTACCAAAGGTAAACATAGTTTACTCGATTTTGACTACCTAAAAGTGTTGTTTAGGGCCTCAAAATTCCCTTGGAAGTTGTTGACCTCTGAAAATCTGATTTTTTTTTTTGAAAAGTGACTATTTTACTGTTATAAAAGTCTTTTAATATGCACTATTGATCTCAAAATCAAGATTAATCCCAATCGTTTATCCACTAAAATTTTTCCAAGCCACAGATGAATCTCCATCGTTGATCGCCACTTGAAAGCAATCTGGATCGTTGATTTTCCAACATCAGAAACCCCCATTGGTGATTGACGATTAATGATTTCTCTTAGCGAACAAAATACTTCACTGATTTGGAAAACCTAACCATTCATGATCGACAATTTTCCTTGACAACTAACTTGTAAGACTTCGTTGAATTTTCTGACCTGACCATCAACGATCGATGATTTCCTTCGAATGCATGAAACACTTCACCAATTTTTTTGACCTAACCATCAACGATTGACGATTCCTCTTGGTGACAGGGCATTTAGGCTGACATGGCATGCCATGTGGATGTTGATGTGGCATGACATGTGGATGTTAACATGGAAAATCGACTCACGTGGCATGACACTTGGATGCTGACGTTGCATGACATGTGGATGTTGATGTGGCATGACATAGGGACGATAATATGGCATGACACCTCATTCTCATCTTTCCATTCATTGGAAATCGACAATTTCTCTTGGTCGAACAAAATATTTCGTTGATTTAGTTGACCCGACCATCACGATCAATTATTTCTCTTGGCAAGCTAAATTCTCTCATGAATTTCGCCATACCCCAACACTCGGAAATTTTCGACCAAATCTATGATGAATTTGGGTCGTCGATCTCCTAGTTAAATTGATCTTGACCATTGATTCACCATACTTTGCCCAAATTTTCCGATGAGTCTCTATCGTTGATTTGCTCTATTTTGCCAACATTCAAAACAAATATCAACCATTGATTTGCTCCATTTTTCCAAACTCCAAAAATGGATGTTGACCATCGATTTGCTCCATTTTTCCAAACTCTGAAAAATGGATCTCGACTATTGATTTAATCCATTTTCCAAACTCGGGAATTTGTAAGTTTTTTTTATCAATCTAGGATGAATTTGGGCCATTGATCTCAAAATCAAACGTGATCTCGACTATCAATCCATCAGACTCTCCCAACTTCTTTAGTCGCCATTAAAACATAGATTTTAACTTTCCAGGTCGAATTTAACTTTGCAACCTGCAGATTGACACCCTTGATCACCTCTTAGACGGTTTTGAGGGCAATTTAGACTTGGATTTTCTCAAAAATTTGGGGATTTCACTCTAATTTCCCAAATTTCCCCAAATTTGGCACAAGTGAGACTCTACAACAATGAAATCCTACCAATTTCGAACTGGTTTGAGCCCATACAAACTAGGTGTTGAACCTTGATCTCTAATACCAATCTGTAACATTCCTCGACTCTACTGAGTTTCATTACATGCAGAACACTCGTAAGATTAAAAACAAATTGGTAACTAATATTGTAGATTATGAGCTACATGAATACACACGTATTTAACCATTCTACTATCATTAATTTAAATGCAACTACAACATGTTGAAATGAAAATGAATGCAACTAATTAAATTCATACAACAATATATAAAACCATCATCATCTACATAATTAATACACAACAAAATAAACTATAAATGTAAAACATAACAAGATAAACGCTTATATTTATAAATCAGTTGTGCAACCAGCTGCTTGAGATGGACATTCCACCCAACCATAGACTTGTTGTTCCATATCTCAACAGAAATTCACCCCCAAGCTGGGGTAAGGAATCCACAAAAGAGTGTGGATTCTCACTATCCACTCACAACTTAGAAAATCCCACAACCCACTTGCATTCTCATACAACTATATTGATTTTCCACTAGCTCTCTTCCTCTCGACCTACCCAACCCAAGGAATGTACCCCTTCACTGCTCTTAGTTCATCAGGCATCCCATTTGTTTATCACGATCTCTCTTGTGCAGGTAACCATGAATCTCACTACTGGGAAATTCAAGGGAGATCACTACTAGGAAAAACTACTAGGAAAACAACAACAACAAGCTTGTTATTGCAACACAACTCACACAAGAGTTCACTCTTTAGGCCTGACAACCTAGCTCTTCTGCAAACCCGAAAACTTGCGTCTTTAGTCTTAAGCTCCAAAAACACCCTAGAATTCACCCTCCATTGTTGCTCCATCTCTAGTGCTCTTCTTCCATGTTCTCTACTTGTTTTTCATTCAAAAAACATGATTGCCTCAAAATTTCTCCCTTGGCCATATAATTCCTCTCCTTTTTGTTGTTTTCTGCACTTACACTCTTCCCCAAACTGATTGTACTTAAGTCCCATGCTCCTCATAACTATGGGATGTGACTTCTCACACACACCCTCTTACATGTGTTCAATGATTGGCTTTGGGAACACTCAACAAAAAAATAGAAGGTTCACATTAAAATTGATAAAAGGAATTGGGAAATAAACTCATGAATAAAACCCCCCTTTTTAGACCCCTCCTCTCTTGTGGAATAATCAACCCCCATCTCTATCCATGTCCCCCAACAACTGGCATCACAATTTATGTATTAAAATTTAGAAGTACAATTCACATATTACATCACTTGGTCATAGCCACATTCATATCTGTTATCCCCAACTCCTAGGGGTAACTAAGGAGATGATGTCTCTAGGCCCTCAAGTTTCATACATGGAGTACTAAGAGACAACTTGAACCGCAGTGTCCACTTACACAAATAAAGGCATGCTTCACCACCATAGATCTCAGGATCATCATGAGGGTATCCACCACACCAGTTAGCTTCCAGAAGACATTGGGTCTTGCTCCATGAGGTACAAGCCAGGTATCATGGTGAGTGTCATTTCACTATTTGAGGAATTTGAGTTTTTTGCATCTATTACTGCTTTGGATTATGTAACGTTTGCTTGGACATTATGTTATTTTCCCTGTTTCACTTTGGTGGTTGATATTGCGCCCTAGTAAGTGGGTTACCCTTAGGGATAGGTCTACTAAGAAGAGATCCTCTTGACGAGTCATCGTGCTATCCCCGACCATACTTTTCACTTTCCAGACTTCATCCCCTCATCTCCTTATATTTTGGTATTTTCCGATGTACTGACCCAAGAAGGGTTGTCCCTCATTTCATGGGAAGAAGGGGTTGAAGGTTGAGAAGATTGTAGCTGGAAAAAGATAAAAGCCAATCATGAACCTTCTAGATGCTTGCCCAGGGATCCCGAGGACAATGAAATGTCTCTCATAAGAAATTGATGGGACCCATGAAAAATAACTAATACAAATTCCAACTAAGGTGGAGCATGTGTGGGCACTTTTTTTCATGCTTAGGTAGAAGCCCCACACATGTTTTCAACTTGGGGAAGCATGATGTGACCAAGGTAGATTCAAGGTGGGCACTATTTTTCATGCTTAGGTAGAAACCCCACCTTGGCTTCAACCTAGAAACATCTTAAAAGAATAAAAGGCAATAAAAGGGCTTGGAAAGGGCTTGGAAAAAGCTTCCATTAAAAACGAAGGTGCGACACACCCTCTACAAAGGCACCCATAAATGAGAATCTACAATCCCTTGTATGTCATGAACCCCATGCCCAAGAGTCTTGCCCCCATCCATGTCACTTCACCCACATGACTTAGAGAAAGGTTTGCTTGGGAAACAATCCTAAACTTGAGGTATGATTCACCAATAGGTCATTTTGTCAACCCTCCCATACCTAAACTAGGAAA
The DNA here is from genome assembly GCA_009831015.1 of Picea engelmannii. NCBI lineage: Eukaryota > Viridiplantae > Streptophyta > Pinopsida > Pinales > Pinaceae > Picea > Picea engelmannii. Next base: position 30,754 of record ML805372.1, on the reverse strand, counting down.
ATTGCATAGGGTCTTTGAGCACTTGTTTATTTTGATGAGGTAGTTTGGATGTACATTATTAGATGGCTCTTTTATTTATTTGATTTACCCATCACGATGCATTTAAATTGAGATCCTTGGAGGGCGTATTTGTTGTCTTTGCAGGACCTAATTGGTGGACAATTTTGGAAGAACAAGCCTAGCTTGGGCTTCCTTGGGGCTTGAAACCCACAGGTTGGATAATAGGGCCCACACATTGGATGATGATGACACACCTTTGGAGGCCTAAGAGACACCTTGGAGGATCTCACCCAACCCCTACAAGCCAAGCGACTTGCCTTTGGAGGATAAAACGTCACCTTTAAGGGCTTGACGTCACCCTAGGGCTAGGGTCTTGGTGGTGAAGGGACACTTGGCATGTTTTGATCAAAAATACTTGGATTGAAGGAAGAAACCCTAGCACATGAGAAGGAGGCCCTAGAGGGTCCAATGATTACCTTTTTCTCCTTCAACAACTTACTAAAAGTGCCAAGATGTCACCCTCTAGAGGGATGACATCACTTTAGGGTTTATGTTGTGCATTTTTTAAATTTAAATTCGAATGTAGTTTGTAAAGGGGCAAAGTAAGGGTTGTTGTCCCCTTACTTTTTGGTTTACCATAAGTTTTGTGGACAAAATCTTGTTAGATATTTTTGTATAAATAGAGATCATTCTCATTTTATCATAGCTCTCTCACTTGAGAGAAGACTACATTGGCTGAAATTTGTGCCCTAGTTGGGAAATTCTCTCTATCTCTTTTGGTTACATTATCTTGTGATGGTTTTTCTTATGCTATTGGATGGATGGATGATGTCCTAGCTCTCTTGGAGGCTTGTTCTTGCTTTATGGTGGATTTTCCTTGGTGAATTAAGGTTTCATCTTGTTAATGCTTCAACTAGGTAAGGATTACATGTTCATTGCTCTCTTTTCTTGGTTGTAAGGTTAATGTGATGATCTCTTTGGGAGTATAAGGGAATACACTCCCCTCTAAGTCCATTATAATTGTTTAGAATAATCTATTGTGCAAAGTATACTAGGAAGAGTAAAAGGGATTACACCCTCCTAGGTTTTCCTTGTTGGTTAGGGTTTTCCTTGGGGAGTAAAAGGGATTACAACTCCAAGGAAGTAACTCATCCAACTTCTTTAATCAAGAGACTTCATTTTTCCAATAGAAAGGCACTTGTATTTATGCATTGGAGAAATAAATTATTGCATTGGTAATCATGAAAAGTTGAGATATTGAAATATATGCTATACACGTCTCTAAGCCACTAAGGTGTCTCATTTGACCAAGAAAGTATTAATGTTGTTACAATTTAAATCTATAGCCATTAGGGCTGCAAAAAAATCATCATATCTTTTGATTTTACTCTATTATCAACCGTCGGAATTTACTAAGAATTTTCCAACATAATCTATTAGTCCTAGCGCTTCTTTTGGATGGATTTTTTGCATGTTTTGGTGGCTGATTTTTCTATTGTAACAACTTTTTTGCTACAACCATAAGGCTATGAATATATCTCTGCAATACTTATCTACAACAATATTACATTGATGCTAAAGTTTATGTTTTCATACTTGAGTTGTACGTGTGTTTACTAGCTTATCTCTTGCATCATTTGTTAGACTTTTAGCATCTTGTTTAGCAGCTCAAATAATCATTTCTTCATTGATATATATCTTTGTTGACTTATGCAAATAGGGACAACAAGCTTAACTTGTTTTTCCACTTAACATATAACTTGTATACTTGGTGTTTCTTGTATCTCGGGCAAGTACCATCATCATCTGCAGGTACTCAAACTTCTTGGCAACCATTGACCACTATCGAGACTCATTTCCAAACTAATTTCCATTTAGCAACTTGACCTATAGGGGAATCCATTCGTAAGTATCACTTTCCATTCTGTTTCCCCATAGGGTCACCCGAGATTCCCCCCTTCAGGTGATCACTTCACCTCTAAAGTGACGGGAGTACCTATCTGAGGTGACAATGGGTAGGTATTCTCTTAGTTGTCGCCATCGTGTGGTTTGGGTCGGGCTTTTCCCAACCTACAACCAATGCGATAACATTTTGGTTCCGTTGTCGGGGAGGATTTTTAATCCTCTTTCGATCCCTAACGACACTTTTGCAAGCTATCCCAAAGCCTTTCCCTAGTTTTTCTGGTGACTCCACCTAAGGGAAGTTCCCTCTCCCCTTTTCTTTGATGAAATTTCTAGGTTCATCTCGTGACTCCACAATCCAAGAACCCATCTTTCCCTGATTACCATTTCCATCTTCTGAACCATGGAGGTATATGATGAAAACCTATTGAAAAGGTGGAATGATATCCCAAAGTTTGATGGTAACCTTTGTTCAGTCATTACACATGTTGTCAAGTTTACTGAATACATTTATTGGTATCAGATAACCCAGGGTGATGAATCACATAATTGATCCTGGCATCCTTGGATAAGAAACATAGGAATTTGATCAAGAATGCTTTTATCTTGAAGGATTTAACCATCCTCGTCCAAGCATTCCTCACACATTGTGGACCGAAGTCCTAGCAGTTTGAAGAAATGTTTCAGAACCTTGAGGATGATTTTCAAGAAAGGATGTTTCCTTTGGATCTGATTGAGCATTTGAGGGAAATTTCCTTTGAAGGACATCTCTACAAAGAATAAGATAGTGATGATGAAGACATCTAGACCTCTGTTACTCCTGCACATCAAGAAGAGAACATGATGAGTTGTGACCCTTTCGAAGACTTGACGATAGTTCATTCCATGACTTTGGAAGTGAAGAAATGTTAGAGGAGCCCTAGGATGCGAAAAACCTTTTTGGAAAAGGGCATATAAAGGTCTTTGTATCAAGGATCAAGCCTCTTGTGATGAAGAGGTGATAGAGGAGTATGTCCATAAAGAGAAAGAAGAATTTTGATGAGGTGTAACATGTTGAGAAGCCTCGTGAGACATCGCTATCTTTTCTCCCGCTTGATGAAATTGAGGTTGTCCAGCCTTACTCTCCTCCTATACATAAATTTGAAGAAGCAAATGGTCTAAATGATGAAGAATTTGAAGATTTAGTTGAAGCCACCCCAACCTCTGTTCTTCCTGCACACGAAGACAAAGAGATGGTCATTTTCAATCATACTTATGGTATTATGAAAGAACTCTTGGATATGGTTGATGGGCATATAGACACTTTCATACAGACTGGGAGATGCAGATGGGATTTTGGTCATCTCATTTTTTATAGAGACCTTGTTTACAACATTGAGGGTAGTTCTCAAGAAAATGGGGTTGAGGTATCATCTTCAGAGGAGTAGTCTTCATGCATATATGGTTCATATATTTGGAATCCTGATGATGATATGGTTACATATTTGTTCCATCCATTCGAGGATGACATGGCACATTATACTCAAGGTGATATTCAAACATCCTTTGGTATTTGTGATGCGTATCCTTTTGGGGATACAGTTTTTTTGTATGAAAAATTTAAGCCACGTTCTCTCCTGGATTTAGATGGATACCAGTACGTGGCCATTCTAGAGAAGTAAAAGACTCACACCACAAAGAAACAATGTTTTCATCTTCCATCCCTTCAAAAAGATTTGCAGATGAAGAAGAAACATATTTTGGGTATGGGAAAAGAGTCCTTCTTAGGACCCGAGGTTGTCCCTTATCCCATTTCCTCTTCTCTGAGGAATCATAAGGTTTTCTTGGGATCTCTTACCTTTTCTCTGTTAGAATATAGAAGATTGTGTGCTCGTTTTACCATTGACGATACCCTTGTCACCCAACCATAGGCTGAAGCCACCCTCTGAGCACCTTAACCTTGACTGAGAATTACTCCGGAAGAAAACCCTAGGCTAGATAGCCAAACAAGGTGTAGCACATCTTCCTCCAAGGATAACGCACCAACAATAGATGATCAGATAGTCCAAACCCTAGTTGAGAGATAGTCCAATCCAATACTAAAACTGGTTGTTGTAGTAGTTGAACCTGCAGTTCTCCTTCACACGTGCGCACTAAACTGGGAACTGTAGTGCGCACCAGTTGCTCTTTGCAATTATGAGATGTGTCAAATGAGAACTCGCGCCCTGTATTTATAGTGGTTCTGCCAAATTTGTTGGGGCCGACTTCTCCTTCTAGATATGTGTCTGTTCAATATATTATTATTATTTCTGGCCGACTTCTTCTCTTGGAGGCTAATAACCTAATATTAATTATCTTCCTGAGCCGACAAGACTTCTAGGGTTATTAGCCAACTCATTAGGGTTTTCTCTTGCTTTTCGGAGTCTTCTATTCTCGTCAGGTTTACAAATGGAGGTAAATACCTCCCGCAACTACCATAATATTAACACTCCCTCCTGGCTAGGGAGGTATTACAGGTAATGGTCTTGAGCACAAAAACATACCATTTACCCGGTAGCATCAATATAGTCGTCTAGACTATCTCATGACTAGATCATAAGCATCACCATCACCATCAGCTGCATCATCTCTTGAAACCATACTTCATCTGAGTAATTAGACATGATGCTGGATAAGTCACTCACACCATAGAATTATACAAGATCCATTCTTATAATCTAGAAGAGTAAATGCTCTGAACCGTTTTCCGTCTGGAAAATCTATGTTCATCATTCGTCTGGATGATGATGATCTCCAATAAAGTGTTGATAGTCTTCAAGGCAATTAGAATAAAAATAGAACACAACTGTGTCTATCCAATAGTAGTACATAACTACAATCCAGTGGTACACTACCACACCAAGTAACACACAAGTACTTGATCAACAACGTATAGTCACGAACAGTGGAACATATCCACCATAGTAGTCTTCATCTACTGTCATACAGTCTTCATAACAAACATCTGATAGCAACCTGCACAGAAACAATGTTATGATATAAACTGAATTATCTGGGCCAATCTTTCACTCATATCTGTGAGCTCTGAAATAATATCTGCCTCAGAGTAGAATAATGAGATATCTGGACTATTCTTCTCAAGCAAGGAAGAGTAATTGTCCTGTCTTTTGAACCTGGACCATTCCCCACCCTGGGCCATTCTTCCTACACTAATCAAAGTGCACCCTGGAGAGAATGTATAACCCTAAGGAATGTTGACCCTGGACCATTCCCCACCCTGGGCCATTCCTCCTACACTAATCAAAGTGCACCCTGGAGAGAAT
>ML805371.1:56672-67073 GCA_009831015.1 Picea engelmannii | reverse complement strand
AAATATAAAGAAGCAATTCATACCTTTTGTGTATGTGGCACATTATGTAGATCAAAGAATTGCTCCATTTGAAGTATCCATGTGATTGGGTCCTTGCCATCAAACTTCCTCATATCGATCTTAGGAACATGGTTGGTCTTCAAACCAATGTTGGAGTTTCTCCATTCTTGATTCACCTTCCTTGTGTCCTCATCATTAATTTCATGGGATTCATTTTCACTTTCAGGTGTCTTCTCTATTACGAAATGTTTCAATACTTCCATGATCTCCTCTTTTAAACCATCCATCTTTGCCTCCAACTTAGCTTCCATCTCTTGTAGTTCATCTTTTGTTACTATCTTCTTTCATAAATCATTTATGTCCCTATGCATTTATTCACCTTCATCAAGAGTCCAATTAGGATTGTTTGGAGGCTTATTTGGTGTAGAAGTTCCCTGTTTGGGTGGCATGTTGGCCAAGTATCACTTTTGAACCTTGATTTTGAGGTGGTTCTGCTAGAAAATCTTTCTTCTGTTGTATCTCCCAGGTTTTGGCCCTTATGGGTATGAAAATTTATTTTATTTAGTTCTCTAATATTTCTTCTTTGCAATGCCACAGGTCTGATCAAAATTGGATGTGCCAAGTGGAATTTACGGTAACTTCCCCACAACTTATAGATTTTTGGCCTTTTCGGGAGATCTCACTTGTATAGCGTTCCCCGCACAAAATAATTGATATAAATTTTGAAACTCGTACTAGAAATACTAAAGACTGTCCATAATCCAATGAAACTGGTCCCACTCAATTTTTATACTCTAGGAAGACGCTATGATTTTTTTACCTAGAACAACTTCTTGAGATTAGTTAATAGGACTATTCAGGTACCCTATCTTACATAGGGTTTATCTACAAATGTAAGATGACCCAGAAGCTGAACTTGTTACCACATATACCTTACTAATTTTTGTGAATATCCACTCGATTTTAGGGTCTGAAACTTTATAGAAAATATTTTATAGAAAAAATTCTGCAATGACTTAGTTCAGGATGATTCCAGAACCCTATCTTGTATAGGCTATATCTCCGAAAAAATAAGGCCTTAGGAGCTTAAATTTTAACCCAACGTGTCTTGATCCATCTACTAAATATCCTCCAAGCCGTTCCTTTTGAAACATTGTAGAAAAAAACTTATAGCCAAAATTCCAAGGTGTCTCAGATGTAGCAGCGAAACCCCAAGACCTTGAGCTCCGATACCATATGATAAGAACCAAATATCAATATAGCATAGAAAAACATCAGAAAAAGTACTCAACGCCTTGAAAAAGAGATAATTTCAGATAATAATCCTCTTCAAGGGGCAACCTCCTTTTACCCCACTTAAATGTTCAAGTACTAGATGATTCCAAATGAAAATGTCTCCTTGGTATATATAAGAGACTAGGAGGTATAATTACAACTAATGGAATAAAGCCGACATAAATAAAATACCATTACTAATGTAATATGCCCCAATTAAGGGGTAATGAGCCAATATTAGGGATTAACAATCCTCTAGAAAACAATGCATTTGTGCTCTGTCCTTCCATGTTCTTCCACCTCATCTCCTCTGACAACAAGGATGAAACCACATCATCGAAACTTAAAGTAGTTGTATTACTACATATGGCCACAACCAAACTATCCCACGAGTATAGTAAAGAGAACAATAAAATACTACATTTATATTCATTAGAAATATTAATATCAACAAATAATAACTGACTTACCACATTATTGAATGCATTAAGATTCTCTATCACCGAGTCTCCATATTTCATCCTCGGGTTATATAGATTCTTCAGTAGGAACAATTTATTTAACATGGACTTAGACTGATACAAAGTCCCCAACTTATCCCATAATGCATTGGTTGTAGCTTCCCCTGACACATTCAGTAATACTAAATCTGAGAGACACAATTAGATCTTTCTCTTTTCCTTCCGATCCAAAATTTTCCAATATTTTGTTGACGTTCCTATAGGTGCAGTACCTGGATCCACCGCAATCCACTAATCTTTGTCTACCAACAGATCTTCCATCTTGATCGTCCACAACTCAAAACTTTTCCCATAAATTTCTCTATCTCTATTTTCAAATTGCTCACCATTTTGTTTCCCCTGAAGAATCAATATCACAGATCTCCCACCATAGCAAGGCTTATCCTAGACCCAAGCCAAACCCTTGACCACAAAGGCATCCCCCTAAATCCAATAATTTCTCTGATACCAAGTGTATATTTTAACCTTCTACAAATAATTATTGCAAATAGGTTCTTAATAAAACAAAAAATATACAATGGCACACACACATTACACAAAGCTTTTTACCCTAGAAACCCAAACTGGGAAAACTAACAACCTATTTAGAGTCCCATCTCTAATATTTTATTCATTTTTTTTTCATTGTTTACAAAACAATATACATATAGGATCCAACGACATCCAAGCCCCTAATAAATTAACCTGAACTAGTCAACAACCCTAATTCCTTAACCATAATTAGAAAATCATCAGCAAAAACCACGTGCCGAAAAACTACCAAAAAATGTGTAGTGTCCCTAAGGCCGAGCCCAGTTGTAAACCAAGTTCTGAAAGGAATTGTCATTATCTTTTATAGGCTGGTGAGCCAAGTTCTTATAAGCTGTAGACTTATGTGTTTGTTAGGCCAGGGAGCCTAAGTGTTCAAGGCCAGGTGCCTGCCATTGTACTTGTATGTATGCAAAACATTTAATAAAATAAAAACACCGCCAGGTGCAGACCGACCATGATGAATGAGTGAAGGGGGACTGAGAATCCACAGAGTGGGCAAGGAATTAGGGGCTGGAAGGTGGGAAAGGGGCTAAGTGTTGAGCCTGGGGGCTAATCCTAGGGGGCTTAAGCCTGCGAATAAAATTTTAATATTATTCCAAAAGAACATGTGCATTTTATGTTTCATTTCATCCTAAGTTTTGGAAAGGGTAAGCGTGCAAAGGGGATGCATGCTGATGGAACACATGCAGTTCTATGGGTGACAAGTGTCAGCCCTGGTGCATGAAAATAAAATGGCCAGGGCGAGCCGTGAGAAGGGTTCCTCCCCCCATTCTACCCGATGGTTTGACCGTGTACGGAGCCTGGGGAAATAGTACTACCAACCCGACTCCTGTAGAGAACCTTGGTGCGTCCCTGTGATTCGAAAAGCCTATGTCTGGCTCTGAGAAAACCCGTGTGTACATTCCCTGAATGAGAAGCCCGTGTTGTTTTTGGGAAAGAGTCTATGTTTTTTCTGGAAAGTTGGTACACCCCTTCTCTGTTCTAAAATGTGGATTGTGGTGGACATGTATTGTTTGTTCCTATGTGGCTTGTTGGCCAGTTTGTACAACACTCTCTCCAGGTGAGAGAGGTGGTTGAAATTGGAAGAACAGGTTGTTGGGCTTGTGAGCGACTCCTCCAGGTGAGAGAGTGCGCAGAGGAAGGAGAGAACTCCTGGAAGGAACCTTGTAGCTGCCATAGAGTCGGAGACTTACAGTCTGACCTGTTCCTGTAACCCAAGGCAAGGGAGATTAGCAGTCGAAGGACTGTCTAGGTGACAGAGAAGGTGTATACTCCTGGGGTGGAACAGGCATGTGGGGAATGAGGGTCTGTGGGCAGTGAGGGTGTGAAGTTCCTTGGAGAGAATCCCTTCCTTGTGGTTGTGTGTTGTTTCCCTGTAACCTTAGCCTAGCCTAGATTTCCTTGTCTTGTGGTGGAGCTTAGTCCCAGCTCAGGGGTGGCCCATTGTTGAGCTGATGAGCAGTGCGGTCTAAGGCTGGGAGGTTCGTGGAAGGCCTGCACTTGGTTGGTGGAATCTACCATTGATAAAGATAAGTATCTGATTATGTTTTAATCATGTTTTGCATGACTCTACTGCTTATGATATCATGATTTCCGCTGTGTATATGAATTAGTATGAAATGCTATGGACTGCTAATTATGACAGTAACACCTATGAATACTCTGTGAAGAATGTGTTTATTTGTTTAAATGCATGAGATTTATAATACCTGTATGAGTTATGTGTAAGGTGGTGTTATAAGTTTTCTTTTGAGAGAAATTAAACCTTGGTAGTAGAAAAGGTGTGCTACACTTTGGTATCAGAGCCAAGGTTTCAACACTGAGCCTAGATGGGCCAGTGGAGCGGTCTTTAGACCGAGAATGCAAAGGGAAATTGGGTCTGGGAGGCCAATTTCAGATCCTGGTTTGCTCCAAAATGTCAAGGAGTTACTTGACGAGTTTTAAGATCAGGAAGTTTAGCGGTGTGTGAAACAACAGTCGGGGTGGTCTATGGCCACGGGAAAATAGGACTCCACACCAGTGGCGTTAGAACCTTAGGATCTGCTTGGAGAGAGAAGGTGGACCCTCGTGACCATCGGATTTGGAGAGTATGCGCAGGGTTTAAAGCCCTTTTTTTAAAAATTGCATAGGAGTGTGGAAATCGCGATACGCGAAATCCCGAAACAATCTACACCGTAGATCATGGGGAGAAGAACTTGACCGTTGGATCAAGTAGTTTAACAGACAGTGATTTTGGGATTTCAGCAAATAGAAGTTCAAGATGTGTAGATGCATGAACTTCCGATGCCGAAACCCCGAAACGCCGAAAGGATGTGCACTGTAGATCTGAGAAAGATCTGATCGTTGGATTTTACTAGGAAGGGACGTGGACACATGGAGATGTACCACATGCCAGTGGGTCGAGAAGAAAAGCGAGAGTGGTGGGACCCGATGATGTCTTTAAAAGTGACGTGGACCCTCCTGAACGTACCACATGCCATAGTGGTGAAGGGCGACAACTGTGTTGTGGGACCGAAGAATAAAGTAATTCGCGATTTCGGGAACTCGCGAGATAAGGGCATGGGAGCTTGACATTGAAACTCGCGAAGTTGCGAAGTAGTGAGAACGAGAGGAGAAAAGTCAACATCGCTTCTTGGGGTTTCGTGAAAGGGAGGCACCAGGGTTGGATGCCACAACTCATGAAGGTGCGAATAGCAAAGGGTGCTAGCACTTAGCCCTAGACTACGGTCATGCGTAGAAGATGCTAGCAAGGAGGGAGCCATATCCGTGTCGCATCTCGGGTATCGACGGTTAGAGAAAATGAGTCGAGGGTCTTCGACTCACGAACTCGCGAGATTGCGAGTTGCAAAAGGGTGACTCTGGTTACGAATATCTAACTGTGGGATCTTTGTGGACCGAAACCCGAAGTCCCGAAATCTCGAAGTGCCGAAAATGAAAGTTTCAAAAACACAAAAATTGCAGAACCAAACGAGAGCTCAGAAAACTTAATTGAATCAAAATGTCTTTCGTTCCTGTCTGTATTGGCTTATAAATGTTACAAATTGTTCCGAAGGAGTAATGGCCTGACAAACTTCAAATTAATTTCACAGTGCATGTGCAGAGTTCAACGGAGCTCAGGATTCCAGTTAACCAACGCTGAGTATGGAATGGGAAAAGGTGATGATTGCCTCCGAAACAGGAGACGAACGGGAAGGAAAAGATGTCAATATGGGAGTGGAAGGATTTAACTCTAATGGGCATGGAAAAGAGATGGATAAGGAAGAACATATGATGCAACTCATCGAAATATTGTAGAAACATGCCCAGGCTCGCCTAGCTGATAGTTGAAAGCTCATGAAAGTCCAGGATCGACAGGGTGAATTCAATTTAAAAATGCTGAAAAGCCTGGAAAGAATAGAAAAGAAATTGGAAAAGGGGAGTGACACAAGCAGATCAAGAAGTGTTAGAACCCCTGGGGGGAGAAGGAGATTGAGGAGTGGTAACAGACATTACCGTCTCTCCCCGAAGCATTCTGGCAAGGAGATACACAATAGTTCAAGCCCGTCCCCTACCAGAAAACACAAAAAATATGGAAAGGATGAATTGAGAGGGGAGATGAACAAGATTAAGCCTCCAACATTCGATGGAGAGCATAAGAAGGAAGAAGATGCCGAGACCTAGTTTCTTGGCATGAAGAAATACTTCCAACTACAGAATTATTCTACCCATGCAGAAGGAAGAATTGCAATGTACCAACTGAAAGAAAAGGCATCCATATGGTGGGATCAGTTTGTGCAGGTGCAGCACATCCGAGAGAAAGAGGTCACTTGGAAGGAATTTAAGAGGTATTTCGAGAAGAAATACATGACTAAAAGATACTATATCAGAAATATGAAGGAGTTCTTCAAACTCAAGTTGGGAAGTATGACCATTGATGAGTATGAACGAAGTTTTTTGGAACTACTGAAGTATGTTCCACTCATCAAAGACGAGGCTATCAAGATTCATAGGTATCTGAGTGGACTGCCACCTTCCATTGGTGACAAGATTCAGTATGACGATCCTAATACTATGGAAGAAAGAATAAGAAGGGCGAAATGCTTATACGAACAAAAAAGAGAAAAGCCTACCTTTCGGAAGGCTTGGGATGACCAAAAGAGGTTTAAGAAAGAACAGAGGCAGAAGGGAAATAGGCCTCCCTTTTTCAAGAATGGCCCTGGGGAACAATAATCCTTTAGAGACCCCAGGAAAGTTGAAGGGAGTGAGCAGATGCCAAGTCCTCCACCTATGGAGTGTTGGGGCTGTAAAGGGAATCATAGGTACAGAGACTACCCCCACAGAAAAGACAAAGTAAGAACTGTCCATATTGTTCAGGAAGATGAAACAGTGGAGGATATGGGCAACAGAATGCCAAGGATCTACGCAGCCCTGGACAACAAGCAAGCATAATTTCAATTGCACATGATTGAAGTGGAAGGTACGATTAACAACCGACCACTTGTTATTTTAATTGATTAAGGGGCTATCCATAGTTATGTAGATCCTAGAGTGGTGGAAAGTTTGCATCTAATGAGAAGAAAACATGAGAAGTCTTGGTTAGTGTAGTTGGCCACAGGGACCAAGAGGAAGGTCACTGAATTGGTTAAGTCATGTTCAGTAGACATGAAAGGAATGAACACTAAGGCTGAATTGAATATTCTGCCTTTAGTCTCATACGATTGCTTAATTGGGATGGACTGGTTGGACCAACACTATGCCCTTCTAGATTGCCATAACAAAAGGTTTACATGCCTGAACGAGGAGGGAAATCAGGTAACAGTCCAAGGAATTTCCAGAGCCATGGCTGTTAGAGAAATCTTAGCCATGCAGCTGAAGAAATGTTACCGGAAAGGCTGTCAATTATTTGCATCTTGGGTGTAAGAAGCATCCCGAGAAGAATTATCGAATCTAGAAGACCAGGAAGTACTCAAGGAGTTCAAGGATGTATTTCAGGAGGTACCTAGACTACCTTCGAGGAGGGACATCGATTTTTCTATAAATTTGATGCCTAGAATAACTCCAGTTTCGAAGGCTCCTTATAGAATGAGTACACCAGAGTTGAAAGAGTTGCAACTGCAGCTCGAAGAGCTACTGAAGAAAGGTTACATTCGCCCCAGTGTGTCACCTTGGGGAGCCCCGGTCCTATTCGTGAAGAAGAAAGATGGGACATTGAGGTTGTGCATTGATTTTCGATAGTTGAATAAGGTCACTGTCAAGAACAAGTATCCTCTGCCAAGGATCGATGATATTTTTGATCAGTTGAAGGATGCAAAAATATTTTCGAAAATAGATCTTAGATCTGGATATCACCAAGTGAGAATAAAGGACGAGGACATCAGCAAGACCGCCTTTAGAACCAGGTACGGTCATTATGAATTCACAGTAGTGCCGTTTGGTCTGACAAATGCGCCTGCTGTTTTCATGTGCTTAATGAATGGAGTGTTCATAAATTATTTGGACAAGTTTGTCATAGTCTTCCTGGATGATGTCTTGGTGTATTCCAAGATAGAGGAAGAACATGAGCAACACTTGAGAATGGTGCTGCAGGTGTTGAGAGAACACCAGCTGTACGCAAAACTGAGCAAGTGCTCTTTTTACCAAAGGCAGATCCATTATTTGGGGCACATTATATCTGAAGAAGGAATCACTATGGATCCTGAGAAGGTACACGCCATTCGAGAATGGATAGCGCCAAGGAATGTGGTAGAAGTTAGATCTTTTATGGGTCTGGCAGGCTACTATAGGAGGTTTATAGCCGGATTCTCAAGGATATCTCATTCTATCACTTCCTTGCAAAGGAAGGGGAAGAAGTTCCAGTGGACTGAAGAATGTGAGAGCAGTTTCCTGCGATTGAAGCAGCTGCTAACTAGTGCTCCAATCCTGAAGATTGCATATTCAAATAAGGATTACGTAGTGTGCACAGATGCATGTAAGGAGGGGCTGGGAGGAGTTCTCAGCCAAGAGGGATTTTCAATTTGTTATGAATCCCGAAAGTTGAAGGAACATGAGAAGAATTATACCACTCAAGATTTAGAGCTGGCAGCAATCATCCACGCCTTGAGGAAATGGAGACATTACCTCATGGGCAAGAGATTCGAGTTGAGAATAGACCATAACGGTCTGAAGTATTTATTTGATCAGCCAACCTTAAATGCCAGGCAAATCAGATGGCTAGAGTTTCTGTGCGAATATGACTTTGATATCAAGCATATCAAAGGGAAAGAAAATAAGGTGGCTGATGCACTCAACAGAAAAGTGCATGAATTACATGCTACATCCATTAGCATGTACACAACTGAGATTAAAGACAGAATTTTGGAAGCTTCCAATGACGATTTGCAGTACAGAGGTCTAGTAGCAAAGCTACAACAACGTGAGAGACCACAAACCAAGGAAAGTTACACCTTGGGAAGTGATGGATTACTTCTGTATAAAAACAGAGTATATGTACCCAATGTCCGAGAATTGAAATTGGCAATTGTAAAGGAGATGCATAACGTGACTTATGCTGGACATCCTGGATATCAGAAGATTGGGGCAGCAGTCAAAAGCCATTATTTTTGTCCGGGTTTGAAGAAATAAATTGTTGAATACATCGCCAGATGTATGGAGTTCCAGAAGGTTAAGGCTGGGCATAGGCACCCAGCAGGGTTGCTACAGCCTTTACCTATTCCTGAATGGAAATGGGACGTGGTAACAATGGATTTTATCACAGGATTGCCTAGAACAAGAAAGCAGCATGATTCAATCATGGTGGTGGTGGACAAGCTTACTAAAGCTGTTGTTAGCATCAGAAGTCACTCCTAGATTGGTTGCAGGAGCAGAGCCTGACACCCATCAGTTTAATGTCACGATTTGTTTAAAAGGGGTGATCAAATGGAAGCACACTCGGAACAATATCGTCTCAACTCTGAAACTAGGCTAGGTATGCATGAACGAGTGAGGTCTTGATAAACTTCAAACAATGAGTTGTAATAAGGGCGAGTAGGGGGAAGACTCGCATGAGAAGAGTGCGGAGGTCTATAATAAACATCAGGTTTGTAACAGACTGGAGAAGAAAGCATTCGAACGCAAGATCCTTTTACATTCAAACACAAAAGACCAAATAATACAATAATGTCACAACAAATCCTTTATCATAACATAACTGTAACAATCCACGCGAATCATTCGATCATGAACTCCCTGGTATGAGGCAAAAACATAGAAGAAAAAGGGAAACTGTTTGTCATAAAACAAGAAATCTCAAAAACAGAGGCACCACCCAAGAGAACTAGAATGGTTGCTGAAACTTTACAGTCGGGAGCTTAGCTCTACCATCGATAGATACAAAAATGGCGAAAACGCCTTCATATACTCATAACAACAACAACAGTGAAATCAAGACATTGCATTGAAAGCTTTGCGTTTGCATGGCTTTCTGACAGTCAACCTCTGAAAGGTCATGCAACTTATGTCAGATGCAATCTAACTCTTTGACAGTTCCAATGGTGAATCAACGTGCCTTTAATTCATTTTCGTGCTTTCCCATTATGGCGGAGGCGATGTCTAACCACCACCAACCACTTCAATAACTGCTTCATCGGGATTGAGGATGGCCCGACCAACTCGGCACCTTCGAGACGTGGAGGGCCTCCCGCGCTGCCACCTGGAATAACTGACTGGCTCAAAGAATATGCGTGGAGGCCAGCGCAGAAGGTGGGGCACGGGAATGGAGTGATGGGGCCGAAACAACGGGGAGTGGAGTAAGAAGCGATGAGGGAGTGAGAGAGGTTACAGGGGAGACACATGGAAAAAGGTGATAAGTGAAGGAGTTAGGAGAGTAGATGTGATGGAAACAGTTTAGTGGGAGGTTGAAGTGGAGGGAAAGAGACACGTGGCAGGTGGTGAGTGGATGATGAGATGGGGAAAGGACCACCTGGACTAAAGAGTTGAGAAGGATATATGACAGACGGCTGTGGGGGGAGAGGTGGTTCTGGAAGATGACATGATGGGAGAAGGACCTACGCTGGCTAAACACAGCGCAACTGAGAAGGATGGGATTGTCCAAGCGCCG
>ML805371.1:30016-56263 GCA_009831015.1 Picea engelmannii | reverse complement strand
TTTGCATTCTAACCCCCTTACAAGAAATATCGTTAACATTTGGCTCCATGGGGGATAGAGTCATCCCTGTGATGCTCTAAGAACTCTTTTGCAGATTCAGTGCCTTTGTTGTTGGGCTATGGAGTCATTTATTAGGCTGAAAGCAAAAACAATAACAATATTTACAAAACAAAACAAAAGAGTCGACTGCGGCTCACAAAAAACATTTTTTTAAGAAATTCCCATTTACTGGGTTGCTAAAAACTTCTTTGCCTTCCAGATCCTGCAACCTATAAGTGTTGTTTGAAAATACTTCAAGGATCTTGAAAGGCCCAAACCAGAGGGCATCAAACTTGCCATTCTTGCCCCTATCCTACCTGGGTGCATCCCACTTGAGTACCAGGTCACCCTTCTTGAATTCTTTCTTTTTGTTCTTCCTGTCAAAAGCCTGTTTGATCTTCTGATGATGATTGCAGGCTCTATCCATGACCTGTTCTCTGATCTGCTGCACTTCCACCATCTGATAAATCCTTCTGAGTACATGGTTAGGTTCCCCTTCAAAGTCCTGGAGGAGACTTGCCACAGGTAAGGCGAGATGAGTGGGGAAAACGACCTCTATTCCATAAACAAGTTGGAAAGGAGAGACGCCTAGGGATTTCTTAGTTGTCACCCGATCAACCCAGAGAGAAAATTTGAGCTTTGAGTCCCAGGCCCTTTTATTGTCCTCCAGTAGCTTCTTAATAAGCTTGATCAAACTTTTATTGGAGGACTCTGCCAGTCCATTTCCTTGAGGATAATAGGGAGTAGAGTGAATCAGTGAAATCTTGAATCGTTCACAGAACTTGACCAGAGGCTCAGACCGAAAAGGGGAGGCATTGTCAATGACAATTTTTCTAGGGTAGCCAAATCTAGCTATGATATCTTCCAGGAAACTGATAATCATTTTGTGAGAAGTGATTCTGGTAGGGACAACTTCTATCCATTTAGTGAAATAATCAGTCGCAGTGAGGATCCATCTGTGCTGGCCACTTGAGGGAGGATGAATCTCCCCGATGAAATCCAATCCCCATTGCTGAAAGGGTGTCGAAACTAATACAGGCTTTAATGGCAGAGATTTGAGTTGCTACTTACCTGAGAACTTCTGGCATTTAATGCAAGCTGTGATTTCCCTGCAGACATCGGGAAATAAGGTGGGGCAGTAGTATCCAGGCCGGAGGATCTTGTGAGTTGTGGTCTTCCAAAAATGATGACCTCCACAGAGACCACTATGAAAGTTGAACATAACCTTCTGGGGTTGCTGCGGGTTCAGACATCTTAGAAATACCCCCAGAGGGTATTTCTAGTACAAAGCTTGGTCAATGAGGCAATATCTGACCGCTTTGAGCTTTAAAGCCCTCTCCTTGCTTTTTTCCATCCCATCGGGAGGCCTCAATTCTTGTAGAAAGTACAAGATATCCTTGTACCAGGCGCATGTTGCTAGTGGTAAGGCATTCTGGGACTGCGCATGGGATGACTCATCTTGCTCGTTGATGAAATTGATTCCCAAGGCCCTGTAATTTGATTCATCCAGCAACTTGGCTAAACCCTGCCCCTTTATCATCTTGGTGGGCTTGATTTCCATATCGAACTCTATAATTTTGGCAATCCACTTACCTCTTCTTCCGTCTATGTCAGGCTGTATAAGAATGTCCTTCACAGAGGCGGAAGGGACATATGCAGTGATCTTTGAATGCAAGACATAGACTCTAAATGCTTTGAGAGCTTTCACCAAGGCATAGGCCTGCTTCTCCATGATCTCGTACCGGAGTTCTGCATCTCTCAGCGCCTTGCTAAAGAAGGCAATAGGTTTTTCTCGCCCCTGACCATTTTTCTACAATAAGACTGTTGCTATTGTATCACAGGAAGCAAAAGAAAAAATAAGGAAATCTTTAGAATAATCAGGACTGACAAGCACAGGTGCCTCAGTCAACGCTTTCCTTATCTGGACAAAAGATTCCCTGGGTTCAGTAGTCCATTTCACTTCATTTCCCTTCCTGAGCATGGTTGTGATGTGTTTCACCAACTCAACAAAATTTGAAACAAATCTCCTCATAAAATTTATCTTCCCCAAAAAGGCCTGAACTTCCTTCTTAGATTTGGGCAGTGACAAGGTCTGAAGTGCTTCTACCCTGCCAGGATCAATTCTCACCCCCTCTGCTGATACTATATGGCCCAATAGTTTTCCCTCTTGCATAGAAAAAAATGATTTCTTGGGGTTTAAAGATAGGCCATACCTCCGACACTTCCGGAAAACCTTCTTCAAGTGGCAGCGGTGCTCTTTATCAGTCTTGGAAAAGACTGTTATGTCATCTAGGTAAATCAACACAAACTTATCTTTTTCCCCGATGAAGGCTATGTCCATGGCTCGCTGAAATGTGGCTCCCGCATTCATCAATCCGAAGGGCATTTTGGCATACATGAATGTGCCCCAAGGAGTGGTGAAGGCTGTTTTTTCTCGGTCCTCAGGCATGAATGATATCTGATTATATCCGGAGAAACCATCAATCATGGATATTCTGGAATCACCGGTGACCTTCTGCAATATGTACTCCATGTTGGGAAGGGGATAATTATATTTCCTTAAGCTTTTGTTCAGGTTTCTGAAATCAACGCAGAACCTGATTTCGCCGCTTTTCTTCCTTACTGGGACAAAGTTGGCCACCCAGTCAGAATATCTCAAGGGGACAATGATTTGGGCATCTAGCAGCTTCTTTACTTCCTTCTTCATGACAGGTAGCAGTATGGGATTTATTTGTCTTAACTTCTGCTTGAATGGCCTAGCCTCTTCTTTCAGTGGGATCTTGTGCTCAATAACTGATGTGTCGTATGTTTTGAGGTCTTCATAGGTCCATGCGAACACATCAACAAACTCTCTTAGCAATTCAGTATATTCGGCCCTATGCTCCTCGGTCAAACTTCTTGACAACTTGACAAACTTGGGCTCCTCTAGTGTGCCTATGTTGCACTCAGTTGTGTAAGCGTCATCACCTGAAACTCTACCCTTTACTGCCAAATCATTCCCATCAAACAACCTTTCTAATGGGATTAGTCCTTTTGGTATGTGATTGCTTGGTAGATGAATAATCTGGTGGTCAACAATTTTATTCAAAATGCCCCAGGGTGATGGTCAGGTTCTCCTTCAATGTCAGGCTCCTCATATATGTGAAATGCAGAAAATTCATCAACGGATTGAAGAAACTTTTCGATCTCCTGATCATCCTCAAATACCTTCCAATGTCTGACATTTTCTGGTACAGAGGGTCTATACTTTATTTCAACATCGGATGCAACAGTGGGAAGCGCAGGAACTTCGAGCACACTAGCTGTGAAAGCTAAAATGTCGGCTGGAGCATTTTCTTCCCTTGGACTGAAAGAGATGTTAAAAGCCAGGAAGAAATTATCAACTAGGTCCCATACCTCATTCCTGTAATTCTTGAGTCGAGGATGCTTAGCATGATAAACATTTTTGACCTGCTGGACAATCAATTATGCATCCCCGAACACAACCATCTCCTTAATTCCCATTTCCTTTGCAGCTCTTAATCCCAGAACCAGAGCTTCATACTCTGCCACGTTGTTGGTGGTGTCAAACTCCAGCTTATATGACAGAGATGTGGTCTTTTGACAGGGTGTTATGAATACCACTCCAGCACCTGCACCTATACTGGAGGAAGCTCCATAAAAAAAAATCTTCCAAATAGAGGTGGTTGGAGGGGGTGTCTCTTGATCAAGAATGGGCTTCTTTCTGATCTGCAAAGGGGCCTCAGGGGTGTGGGTGAGCTGCAGCAAACTGGATCCCAAATCAGTGTCCAAATCATAGATGGGGTGATTGGTAGGGTTGGCTTCATCACTGATTATGTAGGCCAGTTGGGCTTCTCCGTACAACCTCCTATGCTCCCCTCCAAACACTGGAATAGTGGCATATGTGAGGTCCATCTATAACATTCCTCCAAGTCTCTTAATCCAAGATCTTGACAACAACATGCCAAACTTGGGGGGAATATCAACTACCACAATATCCATGACCATACTCTTCATGGGCAGCTGAAACAAAGAAACCACCAGGTCCTTTATGACTCCCAAACATTGCACCCTCCTGGATTCAAAAGAATAGAGGTCATGATAGGCTCGGGTGACTTCCAGTCCTAATTCCTCCATGATAGTTTTGGGCATGAGGTTGTGAGAGGCCCCTGAATCCATCAAGCAGTTATGCAACACTTTATCGTGTACATTCAAGGAGGTGTAGAAAGGAGGGGATGAATCATCTATGTCTTCTACCATGGGGCCTAAGACAACTGTTGGCCTTTCATATTGGAGGTTTATGGAGTCTGTGGGAGGACATGAGGCTTCATATTTCAAAAGGTCAGAGAATCATTTTTTGAATTCTTCATGTTTGATTAGCTCAGTGAGGGGTACAAGGATTTTGATCTTTTGAATCTCATGCTCAAAATTAAAAGAGGATGTAAGCTTTGGAATTTCTCTTATTTCAGGAACATGATTGTGGACAATGGGAGAGAGAGGTTGGGCCTTCTTACCTCTGTGAGCGTCTGCTACTTCATTAGCAGATTTCTCCGTTCTAGTGGATGACTCGGGAACATCAGGTATTGCTGCTTTTTTTTCGGACCTCAGGTTATACCTGACTCGGCCACCGCTAACCTTGTCTCCCTTGCTCAATTCATTTAGCTGAATGTCCATGAGGGACTCCTCATATGCTGATTGATTCAGATGAGGGAAAGGAGTTGTGACTTCTAAGCAGTGGATTTTAGGCTCAGGCTCGTCTGTTTCCCCTTCTTCTTCATCAGCCACAAAATTGTTCTGAAAGGGAGCCTGAATTCTTTGGTCGTCCCTGTCTCTTCCTTTCTCTCTGTGTATAGTTGGGGAAGCAATATAATTTGGCCTTCTGAAACCCCCTTTGTTCTCAACGCCCTAAGGGCCCTTGTTCACCTGCTTCCTTTCCACCTTCAATCTCTCCATCTCTTCTTTCAGGAAGTTCATCACTTGGGTTAGCTCATTTACTTGAGGGTGGGGCAGTGATGGGCCAGAAGTTGAGCCTTCCGATTTTTCCTTTCTTCTGTCTGCGTCGGCCTGGTTCCTTATCCTGTCAGCTGCTAATATGTTGGATTCCACTTCTATAGCTGCATCTTGCATCTGAGCTAAAGAGGGGGCTCTTCTTTCTCTTAATAAGAGACAAAAATCAGGGTCAAATGCACCAGCATAGGAAATTTGAACAGAGGCTTCTGAGGGTTTAATCTCTGCAGGAATCTTGTTATACATTTTATTGAATCTTTTGGAGAAGTTAGAGACAGACTCTCCATCCATTTTCTTCAGAGACCCAAACTCTGTCATGTAATACATATAATCCTTCCTGTCTCCCCACTGTCTCAGGAAAACACTATCCAGAGCCTCAATTCCAGCAATAGATCCGGGGGCCAGTCCTCTAAACCATTTCCTGACCTCACCCTCCAGGCTCTGGACAAAGACTCTCATCCAGACATATTCATTTTCAATGTTTAGGTTGTCTTCATAACTGTAAAAAGCAGCCAAGTGCTCCTCAACAGTTATGTCTCCCTCCCCACTGAACT
Source organism: Picea engelmannii (assembly GCA_009831015.1). Taxonomy (NCBI): domain Eukaryota; kingdom Viridiplantae; phylum Streptophyta; class Pinopsida; order Pinales; family Pinaceae; genus Picea; species Picea engelmannii. Next base: position 50,663 of record ML805371.1, on the reverse strand, counting down.
TGGGCATGTATTTCAAATAGTCTCCAGCAGGGAGGGGATGCATAGGATGTGGTAGGATTAAAGGAGCATATCTAGCAACAACTATGGCGTCCATTATATTCAGAGGGGGATTAGCACCAGCCATAGGAATATTAGGTAGAGGAGAACTCAGAGGAGAAGGAGTATGGACGGGATATGTCGGAAAAGAGTTTCTTGGAGGAGACAACGGAGAAAACAGGGAGAGAGCTAAGGGACCCGAATGTGCAGATGCTTCTCTCCGTGCAGTAGTAATAATAAAAGGAGGGGTGGTGAAACCTTCAGAGGCTTGAGGTCTGTGTTGAGGCACAACTTCCAGGGAGGGGGGAGTGACAAGGATTTCTCTTTCTGATACCAGACCAGAAGTCAAAACCTCAACAGGAACACTCCCGAAATTCAGAAAACAGGAAACCTCAGAGGAAGGACGACTAGGAAGCTGAGAATAAGAAAATGGAGTTCTCACAGAAGGGGAAGGCACATTACCTGTTTCGGCGATGGAACCTTCTTTTGCAGAGCTCTTTCCCTTTCTGCGCACCGCTTCCGAGTCAGCTCCTGGCGTAGCTAAAGGCAAGTGTGGATTAGACCTCGTGTGTCTGCCTCTCGAAGCCACAATTGATAGAGTAGATTCTCCCTAGCGGAGTCGTCACAATGGAGTCGCCAGGTGCACAGTAGCAATATTCAAGTTCTGATATCTGATGCACCTTCAGAATCAGTTGATCTTTGTCGTTCAAATCCGGGGAAAATATTCAACTTCGTCCTCGGCAACGGCGCCATAAATGTTAGCGTCAAAAGTCACTCCTGGATTGCTTGCAGGAGCAGAGCCTGACACCCATCAGTTTAATGTCACGATTTTTTTAAAAGGGGTGATCAAATGGAAGCACACTCAGAACAATCTCGTCTCAAATCTGAAACTAGGCTAGGTATGCATGAACGAGTGAGGTCTTGATAAACTTCAAACAGTGAGTTGTAATAAGGGCGAGTAGGGGGAAGACTTGCATGAGAAGAGTGCGAAGGTCTATCATAAACATCAGGTTTGTAACAGACTGGAGAAGAAAGCATTCAAACGCAAGATCCTTTTACATTCAAATACAAAAGACCAGAGAATACAATAATGTCACAACAAATCCTTTATCATAACATAACTGTAACAATCCACGCGAATCATTCGATCATGAACTCCCTGGTATGAGGCGACAACATAGATGAAAAAGGGAAACTGTTTGTCATAAAACAAGAAATCTCAAACACAGAGGGACCACCCAAGAGAACTAGAATGGTTGCTAAAACTTTACAGTCGGGAGCTTATCTCTACCATCGATCGATACAAAAATGGCGAAAATGCCTTCATATACTCAGAACAACAACAACAGTGAAATCAAGACATTGCATTGAAAGCTTTGCGTCTGCATGGCTTTTTGACAGTCAACCTCTGAAAGGTCGTGCAACTTATGTCAGACGCAATCTAACTCTTTGACAGTTCCAATGGCGAATCGACGTGCCTTTAATTCATTTCCGTGGTTTCCCATTATGGCGGAGGCGATGTCTAACCACCACCAACCACTTCAATAACTGCTTCATCGGGATTGAGGATGGCCCGGCCAACTCGACACCTTTGGGACGTGGAGGGCCTCCCGCGCTGCCACCTGGAATAACTGACTGGCTCAAAGAATATGCGTGGAGGCTAGCGCGGAAGGTGGGGCACGGGAAAGGAGTGATGGGGCCGAAACAACGAGGAGTGGAGTAAGAAGCGATGAGGGAGCAAGAGAGGTTACAGGGGAGACACATGGAAAAAGGCGATAAGTGAAGGAGGCAGGAGAGTAGATGTGATAGAAACATTTTAGTGGGAGGCTGACGTGGAGGGAAAGAGACACATGGCAAGTGGTGAGTGGACGATGAGATGGGGAAAGGACCACCTGGACTAAAGAGTGGAGAAGGACAGATGACAAATGGCCACGGGGGGAGAGGTGGTTCTGGAAGATGACATGATGGGAGAAGGACCCACGTTGGCTAAACACAGCGCAACTGAGAAGGACAGGATTTTCCAAGCGCCGTTGATCCGGGCGCGCTGATCTTGGCCGTCGGAAAGCTGCGCGCCCAATTCCAGACCCCCCCCTCCGCTTAAAGGTAGAAAGGAAGGGGGGGTCCAGAAATGCCTTTATCGTCATTTATCAGGGCACTACGATCGGAGCCGTTGAAGAGATGCACTCCCGATTCCGGAACCCCCCCCTCCGCTTAAAGGTAGAAAGGCGGGGGGGGGGGTCCGAAATCTCATATATGCCGTTGCTTTGGGCGCACGGATGCACGCCGTCCAGATACGTTCACTGTTTACCACGGGTGCATTTACATTCAAAACTTAGGACAAGTGGGTTTTAACCCATTCTTTTTCATTCTAACCCCCTTACAAGAAATATCGTTAACAACTGCCCATTTTATTCCACTAAAAACCACCCACAGAGCAACAAATGTTGCTGATATATTCTTAAAAGAAGTTGCACGCTTGCATGGAATTCCTAAGACAATTGTGTCTGATAGAGACCCGAAATTCACTTTGAATTTCTGGAAAGGACTGTTCAAAGGATTCAGAACAAATATGAACTTTAGTACAGCATATCATCCTTAGTCTGATGGACAGACAGAGAGAGTAAACAGAGTAATAGAAGACATGCTAAGAATGTATGTGATGGATAAACCATCAAGGTGGGAAGACTACCTGCATTTGATAGAATTCGCCTACAATAATGGGTATCATGCATCGTTGAAGATGATCCCATTCGAAGTGCTTTATGGAAGAAAGTGAAACACTCCAGTGAGCTGGGATAATCCAGCTGACAAAGTAGTAGTTGGGCCTGAACTGCTAAAAGAGATGGAAGATCAAATGATAAGAATTAAACATAATCTAAAAACTACCCAGGACATGCAGAAAAGTTACGCTGATAGTAACAGATCCCATAGAGAATTCGAAGTGGGTGACCATGTTTTCCTGAAAGTGAAAACTAACAGAAGTTCCATGAGGTTGGGAAGTTGCGCCAAATTGGTAGCAAGATTTGGTGGGCCATTTGAAATCCTGGAAAGGATTGGGCCAGTTGCATACATGCTTGCATTACCTACATCTATGACTGTACATAATGTGTTTCATGTTTTACTTCTTAAGAAATATGTACCTAATGCTAATCATGTTATCGATTCGAATTTGATTCAGGTGGAACCAGAAGGTGTCCTGCAAGTGCATCCTATGCGCATATTGGACAGGAAAAGAAAACAACTCCGGAATCGAGCTATAGAGCTTGTAAAGGTCTAGTGGACCTGGTATGGTCCTGAGGATGCGACATGGGAGCATGCATATGTTATGCGGGCAGAGTACCCACTTCTTTTTGGATATTTTGAAAGGCTTGTAGAGACAGTGTAAGTTGCACTGAGGACAATGCAAAAATAAGGGGAGGGGGATTGTAGTGTCCCCAAGGTCGAACCCCGTTGTAAACCAAGTTATGAAAGGAATTGTCATTATGTTTTATAGGCTGGTGAGCCAAGTTCTTATAAGCTGGAGACTAATGTGTTTGTTAGGCCAGGGACCCTAAGTGCTAAAGGCCAGGTGCCTGCCGTTGTACTTGTATGTATGAAGAACATTTAATAAAATATAAACACCGCCAGGTGCAGACTGACCACGATGAATGAGTGAAGGGGGACTGAGAATCCATAGAGTGGGCAAGGAATTAGGGGATGGAAGGTGGGAAAGGGGCTAAGTGTTGATCTTGGGGGCTAAACCTAGGGGGCTTAAGCCTGGGAATAATATTTTAATATTATTCCAAAAGAACATGTGCATTTTATGTTTCATTTCATCCTATGTTTTGGAAAGGGTAAGCGTGCAAAGGGGATGCATGCTGATGGAACGCATGTAGTTCCATGGGCGACAAGTGTCAGCCCTGGTGCATGCAAATAAAATGGCTAGGGAGAGCCATGAGAAGGGTTCCTCCGCCCATTCTACCCGATGGTATGACCACGTACGGAGCCCGGGGAAATAGTACTACCAACCCGACTCCTGTAGAGAACCTTGGTGCGTCCCTGTGATTCGAAAAGCCTGTTTCTGGCTCTGAGAAAACCCATGTGTACATTCCTTGAATGAGAATCCCGTGTTGTTTTTGGGAAAGAGTCTGTGCTTGTTCTGGAAAGCTGGTACACCCCTTCTCTGTTCTAAACCGTGGATTGTGGTGGACATGTATTGTTTTTTCCTGTGTGGCTTGTTGGCCAGTTTGTACAACACTGTCTCCAGGTGAGAGAGGTGGTTGAAGTTGGAAGAACAGGTTGTTGGGCCTGTGAGTGACTCCTCCAGGTGAGAGAGTGCGCAGAGGAAGGAGAGAACTCCTGGAAGGAACCTTGTAGATGCCATAGAGCCGGAGACTTCCGGTCCGGCCTGTTCCTGTAACCCAAGGCAAGGGAGATTAGCAGGCGAAGGATTGTCCAGGTGACAGAGAAGGTGTATACTCCTGGGGTGGAACATGCATGTGGGGAATGAGGGTCTGTGGGTAGTGAGGGTGGGAAGTTCCTTGGAGAGAATCCCTTCCTTGTGGTTGTGTGTTGTTTCCCTGTAACCTCAGCCTAGCCTAGATTTCCTTGTCTTGGGGTGGAGCTTAGTCCCAGCTCGGGGGTGGCCCAATGTTGAGCTGATGAGCAGTGCGGTCTAAGGCTGGGAGGTTCGTGGAAGGCCTGCACTTGGTTGGTGGAATATACCATTGATAAAGATAAGTATCTGATTATGTTTTAATCATGTTTTGCATGAATCTACTGCTTATGATATCATGATTTCCGCTGTGTATATGAATTAGTATGAAATGCTATGGACTGTTAATTATGACAGTAACTCCTATGAATACTCTGTGTAGAATGTGTTTATTTGTTTAAATGCATGAGATTTATAATACCTATATGAGTTATGTGCAAGGTGGTGTTATAAGTTTTGTTTTGAGAGCGATTAAACCTTGGTAACAGAAAAGGTGTGGTACGAAACAATATGTAACATTTATAAGCCAATACAAACAAGAATGAAAGACATTTTGATTCAATTAAGTTTTCTGAGCTCTCATTTGGTTCTGCAATTTTCGTGTTTTCAAAACTTTCATTTTCAACACTTTGAGATTTCGTGACTTCGGGTTTCGGTCCACGAAGATCCCACAGTTATATATTCATAACCAGAGTCACCTTTTTGCAACTTGCGATCTCGCGAGTTCATGAGTCAAAGACCCTCGACTCATTTCCTCTAACCGCCGATACCCAAGATGTGACACGGGTATGGATCCCTCCTCGCTAGCGTCTTCTACGCATGACCATAGTCTAGGACTAAGTCCACATCGTTTTTAATGACGTCATCGGGTCCCACCACTCTCGCTTTTCTTCTTGACCCACTGGCACGTGGTACATCTCCATGTATCCACGTCCCTTCCTAGTAAAATCCAATGGTTAGATATTTCTCAGATCTATGGCGCACATCCTTTCGGCATTTTGGGGTTTCGGCATCGGAAGTTCGTGCATCCACACATCTTGAAATTCTATTTGCTGAAATCCCGAAATCACTGTCTATTAAACTACTTGATCCAACGGTCAAGTTCTTGTCCCCACAATCTACGGTGTAGATTGTTTCAGGATTTCGCGTATCACAATTTCCACACTCCTATGCAATTTAAAAAAAAAAGGACTTTAAACCCTACGCATACTCTCTAGATCCGACGGTCACGAGGGTCCACCCTCCCTCTCCGAGCAGATCCTAAGGTTCTAACGCCACTGGTGTGGAGTCCTATTTTCCCGTGGCCATAGGCCACCCCGACTGTTGTTTCACACGCTGCTAAAATTCCTGAGCTTAAAACTCGTCAAGTAACTCCTTGACATTTTGGAGCAAACCAGGGTCTGAAATTTGCCTTCTAGACCCAATTTCCCTTCGCATTCTCGGTCTAAAGACCACTCCAGTAGCCCATATAGGCTCAGTTTCGAAACCTTGGCTCTGATACCAAAGTGTAGCACATCCGAGAGAAAGAGGTCACTTGGAAGGAATTTAAGAGGTATTTCGAGAAGAAATACCTGACTAAAAGATACTATGACAGAAAGATGAAGGAGTTCTTCAAACTCAAGTTGGGATGTATGACCGTTGATGAGTATGAACAAAGTTTTTTGGAACTACTGAAGTATGTTCCATTCATCAAAGACGAGGCTATCAAGATTCAGAGGTATCTGAGTGGACTGCAACCTTCCATTGGTGACAATATTCAGTATGACAATCCTAATACTATGGAAGAATCAATAAGAAGGGAGAAATGCTTATACGAACAACAAAGAGAAAAGCCTACCTTTCGGAAGGCTTGGGATGACCAGAAGAGGTTTAAGAAAGAACAGAGGTAGAAGGGAAATAGGCCTCCCTTTTTTAAGAATGGCCCTAGGGAACAATCATCCTTTAGAGACCCCAGGAAAGTTGAAGGGAGCGAGTAGATGCCAAGGCCTCCACCTATGGAGTCTTGGGGTTGTAAAGGGAATCATAGGTACAGAAACTGCCCCCACAGAAAAGACAAAGCAAGAAATATCCATACTTTTCAGCAAGCTGAAACAGTGGAGGATATGGGCAGCAAAATGCCAAGGATGTACGCAGGCCTGGACAACAAGCAAGCAAAATTTCAACCGCACATGATTGAAGTGGAAGGTACGATCAACAACCGACCACTTGTTATTTTAATTGATTCAGGGTCTAGCCATAGTTATGTAGATCCTAGAGTGGTGGAAATTTTTCATCTAATAAGAAGCAAACATGAGAAGTCTTGGTTAGTGCAGCTGGCCACATGGACCAAGAGGAAGGTCACTGAATTGGTTAAGTCCTGTTCAGTAGACATGAAAGGAATGAGAACTAAGGTTGAATTGAACATTCTGCCATTAGGCTCATACGATTGCTTAATTGGGATGGACTGGTTGGACTAGCACCATGCCCTTCTGGATTGCCGTAAAAAGAGGTTCACATGCCTGAAGGAGGAGGGAAATTAGGTAACAGTCCAAGGAATTCCCAGAGCCGTGGATGTTAGAGAAATCTCAGCCATGCAACTTAAGAAATTTTATCGGAAAGGTTGTCAATTATTTGCAGCTCGGGTGGAAGAAGCATCCCGAGATGTAGTATCGAATCTAGAAGACCACGAAGTACTCAAGGAGTTCAAGGATGTATTTCAAGAGGTACCTGGACTACCTTCGAGGAGGGACATCGATTTTTCTATAAATTTGATGCCTGGAACAACTCCAGTTTCGAAGGCTCCTTATAGAATGAGTACACCAGAGCTGAAAGAGTTGCAACTGCAGCTCAAAGAGCTACTGAAGAAAGGTTACATTCACCCCAGTGTGTCACCTTGGGGAGCCTCGGTCCTATTCGTGAAGAAGAAAGATGGGACATTGAGGCTGTGCATTGATTTTCGATAGTTTAATAAGGTCACTGTCAAGAACAAGTATCCTCTGCCAAGGATTGATGATCTTTTTGTTCAGTTGAAGGATGCAAAAATATTTTCGAAAATAGATCTCAGATATGGATATCACCAAGTGAGAATAAAGGATGAGGACATCAGCAAGATCGCCTTTAGAACCAGGTACGGTCATTATGAATTCACAGTAGTGCCGTTTGGTCTGACAAATGCGCCTGCTGTTTTCATGTGCTTAATGAATGGAGTGTTCAAAAATTATTTGGACAAGTTTTTCATAGTCCTCCTGGATGATGTCTTGGTGTATTCCAAGATAGAGGAAGAACATGAGCAACACCTGAGAATGGTGCTGCAGGTGTTGAGAGAACACCAGCTGTACGCAAAACCGAGCAAGTGCTCTTTTTACCAAAGGCAGATCCATTATTTGGGGCACATTATATCTGAAGAAGGAATCGCTGTGGATCCTGAGAAGGTACAGGCCATTTGAGAATGGCCAACGCCAAGGAATGTGGTAGAAGTTAGATATTTTATGGGTCTGGCAGGCTACTATAGGAGGTTTATAGCCGAATTCTCAAGGATAACTCATTCTCTCACTTCCTTGCAAAGGAAGGGGAAGAAGTTCCAATGGACTGAAGAATGTGATAGCAGTTTCCAGCGATTGAAGCAGCTGCTAACCAGTGCTCCAATCCTGAAGATTGCAAATCCAAATAAGGATTACGTAGTGTGCACAGATGCATGTAAGGAGGGGCTGGGAGGAGTTCTCAGCCAAGAGGGATTTGTAGTTTGTTATGAATCCCGAAAGTTGAAGGAACATGAGAAGAATTATGCCACTCACGATTTAGAGCTGGCAACAATCGTCCACGCCTTGAGGAAATGGAGACATTACCTCATGGGCAAGAGATTCGAGTTGAGAATAGACCATAATGGTCTGAAGTATTTATTTGATCAACCAACTTTAAATGCCAGGCAAATCAGATGGCTAGAGTTTCTGTGCGAATATGACTTTGATATCAAGCATATCAAAGGGAAAGAAAATAAGGTGGTTGATGCACTCAACAGAAAAGTGCACGAATTACATGCTACAGCCATTAGCATGTACAAAACTGAGATTAAAGATAGAATTTTGGAAGCTGCCAATGCCGATTTGCAGTACAGAGGTCTAGTAGCAAAGCTACAACAGTGTGAGAGACCACAAACCAAGGAAAGTTACACCTTGGGAACTGATGGCTTACTTCTGTATAAAAATAGAGTATATGTACCCAATGTCCGAGAATTGAAATTGGCAATTCTAAAGGAGATGCATAACGTGACTTATGCTGGACATCCTGGATATCAGAGGACTGTGGCAACAGTCAAAAGCCATTATTTTTGGCCAGGTTTGAAGAAAGAAATCGCTGAATACATTGCCAGATGTATGGAGTGCCCGAAGGTTAAGGTGGAGTATAGGCACCCAGCAGGGTTGCTGCAGCCTTTACCTATTCTTGAATGGAAATGGGATGTGGTAACAATGGATTTTATCACAGGATTGCCTAGAACAAGAAAGAAACATGATTCAATCATGGTGGTGGTGGACAAGCTTACTAAAGCTGCCCGTTTTATTCCACTGAAAACCACCCACAGAGCAACAGATGTTGCTGATATCTTCTTAAAAGAAGTTTCACACTTGCATGGAATTCCTAAGACAATTGTGTCTGATAGAGACCCGAAATTCACTTCGAATTTCTGGAAAGGACTGTTCAAAGGATTCAAAACGAATCTGAACTTTAGTACAACATATCATCCCGAGTCTGATGGATAGGCAGAGAGAGTAAACAGAGTAATAGAAGACATGCTGAGAATGTATGTGATGGATAAACCATCAAGGTGGGAAGACTACCTACATTTGGTAGAATTCGCCTACAATAATGGGTATCATGCATCGTTGAAGATGAGCCCATTCGAAGCGCTTTATGGAAGAAAGTGCAACACTCCAGTGAGATGGGATAATCCAGCTGATAGAGTAGTAGTTGGGACTGAACTTCTCAAAGAGATGGAAGATCAAATGATAAAAATTAAACATAATCTAAAAACTGCCCAGGACAGGCAAAAAAGTTATGCTGATAGTAACAGAACCCATAGAGAATTCGAAGTGGGTGACCATGTTTTCCTGAAAGTGAAAACTAACAGAAGTTCCCTGAGGTTGGGAAGTTGCGCCAAATTGGCAGTAAGATTTTGTGGGCCATTTGAAATCCTGGAAAGGATTGGGCCAGTTGCATACATGCTTGCCTTACCTGCATCTATGACTGTACATAATGTGTTTCATGTTTCACTGCTTAAGAAACATGTACCTGATGCTAATCATGTTATCGATTGGAATATGATTCAGGTGGAACCAAAAGGTGTCCTGCAAGTGCATCCTGTGCGCATATTGGACAGGAAAAGCAAACAACTCTAGAATCGAGTTATAGATCTTGTAAAGGTCCAGTGGACCTGGTACGGTCCTGAGGACGCGACATGGGAGCATGCATATGTTATGCGGGCAGAGTACCTGCATCTTTTTGAAGATTTTGAAAGGCTTGTAGAGACAGTGTAAGTTGCACTGAGGACAATGCAAAAATAAGGGGAGGGGGATTGTAGTGTCCCCAAGGCCGAGCCCCATTGTAAACCAAGTTCTGAAAGGAATTGTCATTATGTTTTATAGGCTGGTGAGACAAGTTCTTATAAGCTGGAGACTTATGTGTTTGTTAGGCCAGGGAGCCTAAGTGTTGAAGGCCAGGTTCCTGCCGTTGTACTTGTATGTATGCAAAACATTTAATAAAATATAAACACCGCCAGGTGCAGACTGATCACGATGAATGAGTGAAGGGGGACTGAGCATCCATAGAGTGGGCAAGGAATTAGGGGCTGGAAGGTGGGAAAGGGGCTAAGTGTTGAGCCTGGGGGATAAGCCTAGGGGGCTTAAGCCTGGGAATACTATTTTAATATTATTCCAAAAGAACATGTGCATTTTATGTTTCATTTCATCCTATGTTTTGGAAAGGGTAAGCGTGCAAAGGGGATGCATGTTGATGGAACACATGCAGTTCCATGGGTGACAAGTGTCATCCATGGTGCATGCAAATAAAATGGCCAGGGCGAGCCATGAGAAGGTTCCTCCCCCCATTCTACCCGATGGTCTGACCGCGTACGGAGCCCGGGGAAATAGTACTACCAACCCGACTCCTGTAGAGAACCTTGGTGCGTCCCTGTGATTCGAAAATCCTATGTTTGGCTCTGAGAAAACCCATGTGTACATTCCATGAATGAGGAGCCCGTGTTGTTTTTGGGAAAGAGTCTGTGTTTGTTCTAGAAAGCTGGTACACCCCTTCTCTGTTCTAAACCGTGGATTGTGGTGGACATGTATTGTTTGTTCTTGTGTGGCTTGTTGGCCAGTTTGTACAACACTCTCTCCAGGTGAGAGAGGTTGTTGAAATTGGAAGAACATGTTGTTGGGCCTGTGAGCGACTCCTCCAGGTGAGAGAGTGCGCAGAGGAAGGAGAGAACTCCTGGAAGGAACCTTGTAGCTGCCATAGAGCCGGAGACTTCCGGTCCGGCATGTTCCTGTAACCCAAGGCAAGGGAGATTAGCAGTTGAAGGACTGTGTAGGTGACAGAGAAGGTGTATACTCCTGGGGTGGAACAGGTATGTGGGGAATGAGGGTCTGTGGGCAGTGAGGGTGGGAAGTTCCTTGGAGAGAATCCCTTCCTTATGGTTGTGTGTTGTTTCCCTGTAACCTCAGCCTAGCCTAGATTTCCTTGTCTTGGGGTGGAGCTTAGTCCCAGCTCGGGGGTGGCCCATTGTTGAGCTGATGAGCAGTGCGGTCTAAGGCTGGGAGGTTCGTGGAAGGCCTGCACTTGGTTGGTGGAATCTACCATTGATAAAGATAAGTATCTGATTATGTTTTAATCATGTTTTGCATGACTCTACTGCTTATGATATCATGATTTCCGCTGTGTATATGAATTAGTATGAAATGCTATGGACTGTTAATTATGGAAGTAAATCCTATGAATACTCTGTGTAGAATGTGTTTATTTGTTTAAATCCATGAGATTTATAATACCTGTATGAGTTATGTGCAAAGTGGTGTTATAAGTTTTCTTTTGAGAGCGATTAAACCTTGGTAGCAGAAAAGGTGTGCTACACTTTGTACAAAATGGACGCAAAAATCCGCCAAAAATGGCCCAATTTTTTTTTTTTTCTAGAGGGCTCCTGCCCCCAAACCCCCACAACCCTCTCGAATGGGGAGTGTTAATTATCCCCCATAGCTCGTTTTCTCCCATATTAATGTACTATACATGGGATCAATTTTTCAAAGAATATGACACATACCCAATAGTGGCAATGTTTCGCATAGGACTGTGAGTAGATTTTCCATGCTACAAATCTTCCCACATGGAAACTCTACCCATAGGCCTGTGGGGATATTTTCCATGCTACAACTCTACCCACATGGAAAATTTTCCCATAGGCCTGTGGGCATATATGCGGCAACTCTGCCCATAGATTGGTGGGTAGAGTTGTAGATGCTACAACTCTACCCATAGGCCTATGGGCAGTGATGTGGCAACTCTACCCACATCCTGTGGGTGGATATGTGAAAACTCTTTCCACAAGGCTATGGGAAAATTTGTAGATGATACAACTCTACCCACAATCCCGTGGGTAGATTTGTGGAAACTATGGATACCCCCTATGAATTCCCACATCTAAGTCTATTTTGGGTGGAAGTAGTTCAATGTTATTTCACATAAATCACAAAGTTCCTCAAGTTGGGTTTTGTACCAAATATGTATGACCATAAACAATGAATATGATTGGTTATATACTATGTAAAATACAAGTTCACCATGGAAAACCTATATAATCTTTCCATAGATAGTATTTTAAACTAATGCATTCTAGATCATAAAGTATAATTCATCCTTTGTGAGGCACATGATAAAGACAGTGGATGGAATTATGGTGGAATGAAAACTACTAGGTTGAAGTTTCTCTATATTAGACTGTGGTAGTCGACACTATGTTAAGATTCCATGGAATATGCAAAGAATTACAACAAGTGTCAAGTAGTTGGTCACCCTTATGCCTGTAATGAGATTCCATTGCAACCCATTGTGATAGTGTGTATTGTATTAGTAAATAAGACATAAAAAATTAGATCGAAACAACGAACAAAGATACAAAGAAATAAAATTTGGAGATCCTTTAAGTCTGAAGTGAACACCCCACATATATAAAGAAAATCTAACTCAACACCATTGCCCTAACCTTGTCCTTCAAAAAAGTTATTACCAATAACCAAATGATATTTACAAGTTTTCCCACTATACTTTGAGTAGTATTTCCAAAATGCTACTTACAAGTTTTCGTAATGGGATATTTTGAGTAGCATTGATGGATGTTTCTACTAAACAAAAATACATCACATAAATCGTTGAAAGAATTCTCATAAATTTTCATATAGCATGAAAATTTTGCCCACGGGCATGTTGGTAGAGTTTCCATGCTACAACTCTTCCCACGGGCATATGGGAAGAGTTATTGTGTGGAAACTCTTCCCACAAACCTATGGTCAGAGTTTTATACATGGACACTCTAACCACAGGCATGTGGGTAGTGTTATAGATGATATAACTCTACCCACTTTCCTATGGAATTTTTTTTATCGAGATCCCATGAAAAAAACATGAAATGTGTCTAATAACAACATCTTTGTAGTCCAAATTTTGCTTCCAAAACTTATTAGCTACTTCCATCCATATTTATTCAAGAGGAGTAGTGGTAAGATCCACTTCACCACATATCCTAACATGGGTTGATTGTACAACCACATCACACATATCCTAGTTTTTGGCTTCATTTACACTAAGAAGACATGCAAAAATCATCAGAGAATAAAAAGTTATATGAATGAATAATAATTAAATAAATAAACATACATATCGACATGTACAAGATTCTCAAAAGACTAAAGTGTAATACAAATTGAATGAGATTCTCTTGGTTTAGAGAATACTTTATTCTCTATTTAATAGGGCCAACCATGTGAAGGTGGAAGCTCATTTTTCCCCTCCCCCCTCCTTGCATCACTCTCAATTCCCCATACCCAATCTATCTACTAGAAAATAATAGAAAGTGGCATAGTACGATTCATGCATAGAAAGTAGCAAAACGAAATTTAAAGGTAAATGATAGAAAGAATGTGTGTGCAACTATGTGGTTTTGTACATACAAAACATATAACATACATCCATAATAAGTTAGAAAAAATTAGTATATATTAATATATTTTATTATCAAAATATGTTTCCATTATACATGTTTCTGATCATAATATATACAATCACTTATTTTTCTATTTTTTAGTTTTCAAAAATATGTTGGTTGGTTCATCCATGTCTAGATCTGCTTTAGTTGTTGGGCCCTCTCATTGTGATAATTCAATATGCATGCTCTGATGTGTTCTATGTCTAGTCAAGTAATCTCCATGACGTGTAGGCTATTATTGAGGACCTCGACTACAATAAGAAAAAAGGTTAAATTGATATGGTTAGTTATTATTCACAGAAGTAGTTCATTAATGAAAATATCATTACAATGTTCCTTACCAGGTTGAGTAGTCAATACCATTGGTTCGGCTGCCATGTGTTCCTGCTCTCGCCAAGCATCTTAATCTACATGATCTGTCATCGAAATAAGAAAAGTTATAAGTACACCATATGGAAGTAAATATAAATAATTTTATCAATCCATACTTCTGATTTTATAGCCATAATACTATCATGGTCGAGTTGCACACCACCATCATCGGGCTACACTCCACTGTCATGGTTAGTCTGCACACCACCTTCATCGGGTTGCACTCCACCGTCATGGTCGGGATGCACACCACCATCATCCAACTTCACTCCACAATCATGGGGTTTCTTTCCACTACTGGGCTCATCAATGTTGTTGCTCTCTTGCTTAAAATAGAAAGACCCATTCATTTATGGGTGAAATCAATCATGAATATATTTTACAAGTGATAAAAAATTAAAGTCCATTGATTTTACTTACAATGCCATTCGAAGGGTCATATTGTGTTTTCCCCAAAATTTTTGGTATTCAACCGCAACTTGAAATCAACACTTGAAACTGAGTCAAAGGTCTTCTTATGTGGTCATAGTTTTAAATTGAGCCCCCTGCATTGCACAAAATATCAAATTTGGCTTATTGGATGCAATTAAGTGAAAGTTGTATGATGATAGGAATGATATGGTTTAATTATTTGGTACTTACAATTCATGATTTTAGTTTCACGTAACCACCCTAACCAAGTTTGTGTTTCCTGTGTTTTTCTAGTCTTTTCTTGGTTGATTTTGACGTGTCTGGGAGCCTAGAAAGAGTTTCCAATATGTTGTATATCACAATTTTTATATAGAAATAATGAAAATTCAACATATTAAATTCAAAATATGATATACCTTGCTTGTCCAAGTGGCATCTTTCCTTCTTTTCTCATTGTCTTCTCCTTTGAATCCTTCAATAGATTCTTCCAGTCAATCTCAGGAATCATCAGAGGACGCTCATACCTAGGGTTTGTTTGCAAATGAATCCTATATTGGTCCCTCACATATTTCAAATATGTACTGGCCAATGAGGTGACTCCAATTGTGTTGAAAGAACCATTAAAGAGGCCGACCAAGTGGTCAATAAGTTCTTTCTTCAAAATGGGATTATGATCATTCCACTGTGTGTGTATGCTAGGCCCAAAAATATCTAAAGCCTTGTCATTCATATGCTTAAAAAAGGTGTTGTTTCCTGCAGAAAAAATATGATCATTAATTTAAAATAAGTGCAGAGAAGTATGTTTCAATTAGATAATGGGAAATAATTCAAACATTAATAAATACATGGGATTTTTTGTATATTGATTAGAATAATGTTTTCATCCACCAAAAAGGTAACTGATAGTGTTCCCTTGTTGGTAAGACGTGACGATCTAGAAAGGAAATTTTTAGAATCACCATTTGCTGCATATCCACCATCAAGTGCTTGGTCTAGTGTGCACTGCACCAAGGGTGTTTCATGGGCCCTAGAAGGTTCAGTTGTCTCAGTCATGGAGCTGTTAGCCATAGGCGGAGAGCCAAAGAGCCTCGCGGGTATGTGGTTCATGGTAGGACGTTGTAGTGTTTGAGCATCGCTACTACCAACACCATCCTTAAGAGAAAGTTGTTGAAGTTTTCTAAATAATTCCTATAAAAGGAAAACATATTTTATTTAGATCATATAAAAGTAGCAAAAACAAAATCATAAATGAACATATATGATATGTGATAAATAATCTTCTTAAAAGATGGCACTTACCACAAATCATTTTATTTCCACCATCAAAACTCTGCATCTTTGTGTGAGCTCCTTCGTTGGTTCACACGTACACAATTTAGTAAGTTAAATGTTTTTTTTCTCATAGCCTTTTTAATTGTCTCAACCGGGTTCAAGTCAAACATATCTTCATCATTGACGACATTGTCAAGTACATCAGGTGTCAACAAATACATATATCAACAGAAAAACAACTTAATTCAATTATAAATGCAATAATAAAATTCACTTTAAATGGATATGGATATTGTTAGTCCTTTACCTGCTTCGAGGATGGTGCCTTCCCATGATCACCCTGCCACAATATAAGAAACATTACATATTAAAATGTTACCTTATAATATGAGAAGCATGAGATATTAAAATGAATGTTAAAGATAAAAAAATAAGAATCATTAAATAGAGGAAGGTTGAATTTATGGTGCCAACATCCATCTTATACAATGGATCAACATCCATTTTCATTAATTTTTCTATGAACACGAATAATATGAGCATAATATATCTACCTTGTAAATTGAGAGACCAAATCAGTAGAAAGTGCCCTAATGGAAATGCATGCCCATGCTTCTATATAGCTCCAAATTTAGTGCTTTGAATTTGGGGTGAAGCTAATAACATTTTGAATCTATCTATATCATCCAGAGTGCATTTTCAAATGAAAAGGGACTTCTACCTGGAACCCAAATTCAAGACCTTTTGTAAAATGGATGATAAAACTAGATTACTATAAAATGCATGCCTAGGAATCATATGACCTCCAAATTGAGTGATAAAAGTTGTGGAGTTTGTATTTTTTCATTTTACATATATTCTTACTTTAGTTGTGCATTTTGAAACCAAAAACCCTCTACTTTTCATAAAGGTTAAAAACTACTTTGTAAATGCAAAAAATGCATAAAGGGAAAAATGCTTAAAAATGTGTGAAACCAGGGCATCATGAAAATGCTTGCCCATGTCTTAAAACACATGCAATTTGAGTAATTCAATTTTTTTAGGGTATATTATATTATTTTACACCTGTCTACATATTTAGTGTTGTGTTTGCGAAGACAAAAGTGGCTGTCGTGTAGAAGAGGCAAAATCTACCTTGTAAATTAAGAGACCAAATCAATAGAAAGTTCTCTAATGGAAATGCATGCCCATGCTTCTATATAGATCCAAATTTAGTGATCTAAGTTTCGGGGTGAAGTTAATAACTTTTTGAATCTATCTATATCATCTAGAGTGCATTTTCAAATGAAAAAGGACTTCTACCTAGAACCCAAATTCAAGACCTTTTGTAAAATGGATGGTAAAACTATATTACTATAAAATGCACACCTAGGAATCATATGACCTCCAAATTGAGTGATAAAAGTTGTGGAGTTTGTATTTTATCATTTTACATATATTCATACTTTAGTTGTGAATTTTAAAACAAAAAACCCTCTATTGTGCATTGTTACACACCTATTTGTCACACTTAAGTGAGGGAGCGTTTATCATGATCCCTAGACATGTTGGGGGAGAAATTTATCATACGAATTTAAAAATACTATGTGCACATGTATTAGTCATTTTTATTGAAAAAAGGAAATTAATTTAGTGTGAGAATCCACCTCACATCTAGTTTCCTAATCTCAAAGATAAGTTGAGAGTCTCATGGGTGGTTGAGATATTTTCTCAAACCAATATCCTAATTTGATGGATCTTGCGAGATATTTTCTCCCTAAAATACTTGAGAGATATTTTCGCCCTAAAAATCTTGGAGATCCCAATTTAGTGGATCTAGTAAGTGATATTCTCCTTGGATTGTTGAGTTAGTTCTCAAATGGAAAATTATTTAAATTCCTTATGTGAGAGATTAAGGGGGGAATCCATGAGAGCATCATAATTCTGATCTTGAGACATTCAAGAGAGGGATGGATATGATAGCTTGGAGGAGTTGTTACAACTTCAATGTTGGATTGTAAGTGCTTCACCATGGATTTCTATTAATACATAACTTGTCCTATTCCCTTTATTTTTTGTGTCATTGGCTCATGCATGTCTATTATTGTGAGATTCATCTTAGACATATCTATTTTCACCTAACAATCTAGTGTAGAAGAAGGTGGTTTTTCTTTGTTCTTTACGAATTTATTTTCTTGTGCCTAGGAGCTTGTTCAAGAAGGTAAAAGGATGGAGCAACAAGGACAACTGATATAAGAAGGTAATTTCCCCATCTGTTTATTCTCATTTTATTGTCGAAGTAGGTCTAAAGGGAAGTTAGTATCTATTTGTTTTCTTCTGTCTTTGGATCAAAGAGGGGTCTTGGTCCAAAGGGGGGTTTCTCCTGTCCATAGGGGGAACTTAACCACAACATGCATAAAGGTTAAAAACTGCATTGTAAATGCAAAAAAAATGGATAAAGAGAAAAATGCTTAAAAATGCATGAAACTAGGGCATGTTGAAAATGCACGCCTAGGTATAAACACACCTTCAATTCCCATATGTATCAAACATATGGAATTTAAAGGGGATGGGTGCATGGATTCAAAAGAAAAATATGATAAAACATACAAGGTATTCCTATTACAGATTCATAAAACACTTATGACAACTTCATGCTTAATACATTCAATTATATCATAATATCACTTAGGTAAAAATTAATTCACATGAAAAATTACTCATTAAAATATTCCCTTAGGGTGTTTGGCGGGTGCCACTCAATTCAAATTATCTTCCCAATGCTAAATTGACACAATATTTTCCAATCTTTTCCCATCAGATACTTATGATCATTCAATTTTTGTACTGCCTCATCCAAATTAGTGTATTGATCATAAACTTGGGGAGATAGTTTCTTGAAAATAATTTTGAGATTGTGCAACATCTCACACTAGCACATTTGGCCCATTTTGCAACGGTTGTTTCGACGCTTATGCGACGTTATGTCGTTGATATGGCGACAAATTTGGAGTCTCTGAAATGTCGGTTTAGGTGACGTGGCATTTGCGACAAACTTGATAAAACGTCGCATAAGCGACGATATAGGCAAACAATCTCAAACCAACTTTTCGTCTATATTGTGACAACAACTTTTATAGTTAAATCGACACATCAATAGAAGTTGTCGTCGCATATTCGACGACCACTTTTTTTTTGTTTATGTAGCTAAACCAACGCAAACAATAGAAGTTGTCGTCAAATTGGCGATGACAACTTTCCATTGTTTATATAGTATAACCGTCGCATAGATAAAAGTTGTCGTCGGATATCTAACGACAACTTTCCGTTTTCTATATGGAAAAATCATCGCATAGATAAAAGTTGTCGTCGGATATCCGATGACAACTTTCCATTGTCTATATGGAAAAATTGTTGCATATATAAAAGTTGTCGTCGGATATCCGATGACAACTTTCCGTTGTCTATATGGCAAAACCGTCACATATATAAAAGTTGTCGGCGGATATCCGACGACAACTTTCCGTTGTCTATATGGAAAAACCGTCGCATATATAAAAGTTGTCGTCGGATATCCAATGACAACTTTCCATTGTTTATATAGCAAAACCATCGCATATATAATAGTGGGCGTCGAATATGCGATGACCAAATTGTTTTTAGAAAAAAAATAAAAATATTTTGGGCATCAATTTTGATATTAATATTAAATCCCAAAGGTTATTGCATGAGCCCTGTATTGATTTCACAAAGCCTTGGGACTTCTTTGATGGATCTTATCAAGGCTCGCCAAAAATATGTGGGGATGGAGTCATACTCTTTGGAGCCAATCATGGTACTATGCTTGGTAAAAAAATCTATGTTCAAGGAGGCCTCATTTTTCCATATCTACATGGATTTTAATAAAAAATAGGATATATTGTTAAAATAAGCCATCATGCTACAAGGCTCCTTGTGGGAATGTGAATACAAGGACAATGCTCTACTAGAAGCTACTCAATTGTCTATGTTTTGATGTTTGGTTGATAGGTCTTTGGCTTGAAAAAATACATATTTCAGCATCAAATTTTTCCATTACACTCCATTTCACACACCTGATAAGAACTTACATATTTTACAACTAATCATTTGCAGCAGCTTAAAAAAAGCATGCATGCACCATACTCCTGATTGGAGTGAATGAAAAATGGAAGGGTTTATCAATGGTTAAGAAGAGAAAGAATAAAGGGAAATGAACTAAATGTTTTTTCATCTGCATCTCTTTGTTGTTGAGTGAAGACAATAAAAACTATAAATCGGGTCTGATAAAAGCATAACAAAATGGCATTAGTTTCATTGTCTTTATTTGAGTACATGACTGGCATTAATTTCATTACCTCCATTTCCTCGTGTCATCTTTATTTGAGGACATTACTATAGATTATGAAGATTGGATATTTCATTGCCTCCATTTCCTTGTGTCGTGTTTATTTGAGGACATGACTACAGATTATGAAGATAGATTGGATATTTCATTGCCTCCATTTCCTTGTGTCATATTTATTTGAGGACATGACTACAAATTATGAAGATTGGATGATTGGTTTTGGCAATACATCCCGTTTGACGGTGTGGTCCAAAGGTATTTGTTTTAGTGAAATAAAGACAATGACAGTGGCAGGTATTGTTATTATCTCACTAAAGTTTGACATGACATGCTTCATGATGGACAAAGATTCTTAGATTATCTCATATGTAATGGTGTTGTATAGTGTCTCTCTGCACAAAAGAAAACAAAGTATTATTCAAAAGGTAACTCATTCCTATCACTATTTCAACAATCAAATCAAGTTGGGGTGCGGATTTGGTCACAAATGCCAAATCAATTTGGATGTAAA
>ML805371.1:8701-21951 GCA_009831015.1 Picea engelmannii | reverse complement strand
TTTTAGGTCCCACTAGGATCTCTAGAGATATAGAGAATGTTGAATTGGTGTACTAATTATAGGAAAACATCAAGCAGGAAGCTCCTAGTGAGCATTTGTTTTATTAAGCCCGAGTTTTTTAAATGTTATGTAAGGTAGTTTTTTTTTTAGATAAATATGGAAGGATCTATACTAGTCAACATTATAGTTATACTTTTAAGATAGCAAGACTTGATCAAATTACAGGCAACAATTTTGAAAATTTAGGACTTCTTGAAGTATTGACTTCTGATAAGATTGTTTTTATTTGTATTGATGTGTTGTACAATGCAATTACAAAAATTATAAACATTTTTTTTTTTGTAAACTAAGAGTTTCTTATATTAATATCATACAAAAAATGGTACAATAATGTCTACTTGTGGCCTTCCAGCAGGGAAGCTAGCTACAATAAGTCAAAAACCATATTTAGTGTTTGTTTTCAAAATAGAACAACCTATAGCCTCCAGATGTTCTGTGTGTACTAGCTTAGACAATGCATAGGATATACTAGAAAATAACATAAAAACATGAAAACAGAGTAACATTCTAGAACTGGCATGGCAAAAGACATAGTTGAAGTAGACTAGCAAGCCTGCTAAGTTAGATGCTTGCAACATCTCTTTCCAAGCTTGTTTTGTTGGCATGCGATCCTCCTCAATTAAGATTGGATTGGAGGGCATGCCCCCAATCCTAGAGTCCTAAAAAAATTTGTTGTGTTGTCATTATCACTACCCTTGGGGCGATAAGCTATGATATTGATATCAAAGACTAATTTTAGAATTGCTTCAAATTCCCTATCCATCAAATCCAACTTCTGGAGAATGCCTTGTTGGTGGAGGACTATTTCCTCCGCTGCTTGAGAAATGAAATATTTATTAAACCATTAGATATTTATTAGCCTAGATACTTTTGTGTCTCTATCTCTAGAGAACCCACAATCATAAATCCAACACTTGTATTCTTCTTGGTAATTATTTTCCTCTTTTGCTTTACAAAATTATCCAAGTGTGCCACTTCCTTCTTGATTTCAAGGGAAAATCTAGGGTGGAAGTGTCATTTTTCCTTCATGGCATCTTTTTTAGCTTTGGTTATGTATTGGGAGAGGCAATGAGGATTAGGATTTATGATTGTGGGTTTCATTCTCTTACGAGACCCTCTTCTACTAGATTTTGGGTTTACCTCTATGGTTGCCTTGGCCATGTTATCACATAGTTTGTAGTTTAGGTCAAAAGGATAAAGGATACAGCTCAAACTGGTGAAACAGACACCTTCCTCACCCAATGTCACCTTGATGGGGAGGTTCTTTTTATTTAGGGAGGTTAGCCCAGGGGAGACGTCCCCGATAACCTGGGCTTTTGAAGAGGCTGAGATATAAGGTCATAATTAAAGTTTCCCCTTCACAGGTTACCACCAAAATCAGAAGGTCCGACTAATCAGCCAATAATGAAGTATAGTCCCAAATGAGAACACCTGCCCGTAACAAAGCAACAATAGAAAAATATATGTGCAGGATATATACAAAGGGTTAGCACTTCATATGACCATATGATGTAATTTAAGCAATATAAAGCAATAGATATTAATGAGATCAACGTTTTGTCAATTATCTAAGGAAAGAGCATTAATTCATCAATAACTATCAAGATGACAAAGCCAATAATGTATTCAATCAACACATCAATCAATAAATGCTTTAGATCATCACTCAATTGGTTATAAAATTCAGAAGCTAGCTGCATAAAAAATAACCAACTATGACGTCAACCTCAGTTAGGGTTAGGGTTAGTTAGTTAGGGTTTCAATATTTAGGGTTTAAAGAGTTATTTTGTACACTAAAGCTTCAACATTGGAGATCAAATCAGTGCCTTAGGGTATATGGAGTCAAAAATAAGGGCACAAGGTCTTGGAAGGATGACAACTCAGAGACTTAGAAGGTAGGGTTCTATGGTGCTGCAAAGGCAGGGCCCTAGAATCAAAACCCTAGGGGAAAGAGTCTCACTCCGGTGTTGCTTAAGAAAGGCCTTGTTCTCTTTCCTCCTTCTCTAAATAGACTTGGAAAAACGGCTAGCTTAAAGCATAAATCTAAGGGAGAAAGTGTTGCAATGACAAGAATTTCAAACCCTAGAAGGTGAAACCCTAGGTGTAGGAAATATAGGCCTCGGACGTCTCCTCTTTTCATCTTATAGACTTCAACGCTAGCTCAGAAGAAGGATGACAAGTGTAGCAATGACTAGGCTTTATCTATTTTCTTCAATGGCTGAAAAAGATTTCTCAACAAGGGGACATGTAACAATAACCTACTTGTGTGCTTGTTACCTAGGGTTTTAAATCAACAATACAATAAATAAATGCAAGAAATTATACCTACAACCATTCATTGAAGAAGTTTTGCAAGAAAATTCACTTACATGTCATGAAGAAAAGCACAAGCAAACCCTAGTTGTAAACCTTCCTTGAGAGAAATGCCATAAATGCCAAAAATATCCTTCCAATAGAAAGTGCGCCTCACTTTAGACAACAAAACTACCCTAGTAGGGCACACAAATCAGATATCACAATAGAGTGAGTTGTGTTATGTCCAAATGAGGGAAAAAAATCCTCAATATATATCATCCAATGACCTTTAATTTAAAAATTAGGTCATTAAAACAGCTGACAAGTCTGACTACTAAAAATCATACTATTTTTACATTAACTGCTAAGTAAAATACATAAATGAGCAAAAGGTGGGATGTCAAGCCCCTCTAAGGGAGACGTTGGCCCTTTTGGGGGTGGTCCAGCATCCAGAAGTCATACATTAGCCCCTTTAGGGATCCTCCAAGATGCCACACATGCCAGTAATCCCATCAAAATACCACATGCTCAATATGACGTCCAAGTCTCCTGGGTGACGTCCTGTCCATCAAGAGGAAAACATTCCATTTGAAGTGGGTCAACCCCCCTAGGCTGGGCTTAGCCAAAGTGTCCTGGGTGGAATGTCCTTCTTCTTCTCGTGTGCAAAATCTCATCATATCACTGTCCTGTCTCTGCCCCTGATGGGGTCCCAATCAACCATCTGATGGGCTCTTCATCCCCATGGAGGTCTGAGCTAATCATCTCCCCATGTGTACCGGTCCACTGGTACATGTTCATTGGGCATGGTCCTGCACATCAAAAACTTCTCCCTTCATGGGCTCATTAGTCCTCGGGATCATAGCAATGTCAATCATATTTCATCATTAATTTTATCAAATGCATGCATAAGACCCCTAACATATCATCTAATAGCTCAAAGACATTACACTGACCTACTATACAAAGCTGAAGAAAAGACAAAGTGCCCTGTTGGGCCAACATCCATAAGAGCAGGAAAGTTTCCAAAGGATATCATTCAAGCTATGTAATACAAGGTGGTATGGTCTAAGGATGTCCAGACACAGTGAAAACAAGGGGTAGGTATTATCCATGGGTTCCTTTGTAGGAGGCGAGTTGTACTTGTCATGGATGTAGTTCTTCCTAAGCCCTTTATTGCCTTTATTGTTTCTTTTATTTATTACTTTTTCTTTCTTTTTGCCTCAAGGTCTGACCAGAGGACACTTCCTTGGCACGGTGACCAGAGCTGATAGTGTTACCCATGAGTATTTTCGCAGAAATGATAAGGCTGGATCGTGATGAGACCCCCTTTCCCTTGGCCATGCAACCAAGGGTCACTACCTTGGCATGGTGACCAGATAATGGCAATGTCATACTGCTAGATACCTATGAATATAATGGGCCGGCTCATGATGAGACCTCCCATCCTCTTGGCTAGGCCTTGTTTTATTATTTTTCTTCAGGTCCCTTTTGTTTCTTATCGAGAGGCTTTTTATTGCCTTCTCGGGGATCCCTGGGCAAGGCATCTCTAGTTTTTATTTCCTATGGCCTTTATCTTTTACCAGCTACTTTTACCTACCGGGCATTTATCCCCTTCTTCCCATAGGATAAAGTGTAACCCCTCAAATAGGTCATCCTAATGCCCAGACTAGGGGAATGGGATAGATGAATGGTAGATAAGATGTAAAATGATAATATGGTGGGAGCGGACGATGGCTCTTCAAATCCCCCTTGGTGGCTAACCAAAACCTATGGATACAAGCTTTCTAGGGCACCCCGTTAATCCCCTCAACCATGGTCAAGTGGGTTAGTGTAAGATCCAAGCAGTTGTCAACAATGTAAGGAACCTAATGCATATATCTGAAAGTTATAATGATCAAACATGACACATACCATGATACCTGGACCAATTAACTCATGGAGCAAGAGTCTTCTCTGATGCAAGTCCAAGCCGATGGTGATGGATGTTGCTGCTACTGACAGGATAGGTCTGATGAAGAAGAAGGAATATGGGCCCTCCAGGGCCATGCTCAGGTCAATCCTGCTCTCGGTACTCCATGTCTAGGACCTGTGGGCCTCGAGACATGATCTCCTAGTTATCCCTAGAAATCGGGCATAACATCTGGCTCCAATTCGGGGACATGTGCTCACCGTAGAGCACCTGAGAACCTCAACATCTCTGGCATAAACCTGCAAACCTGCTCACACTCAAATAGGGCATCAACAACAAAGGTGGGGTGGTATTTCCACCCCGCAAATATAACATATATGTATATGAAACAAAGCAATCAATATGCATATGAAGAAACAAGCTAACATGAAATGCAGATGGTATAATACATGGAAAATGCCTACCTTCTTATACTTACTTGTATAGTCATGTGTCTGGGGGGTAGTAACGCTTGATATGTAAAGCATTTACTGGCAGTTTCAGAATCTGTCCTTCCATTGTCTCTAGGTTGAAGGAATTTGTACCTGCACAACTCTCGATATTATAAGGGCCTCCCCATAGGTTGTCAAAATTTTTGTGCATGCCAGGCTTCTCTTTTATTTTATGCCACAATAGGATAAGATCTCCTTTGGTGAAACTTCTTTCCTTGGCTTTGTGATCAAAAGTGTTCTTTATCTTTTCTTGGTTCCTTGTCAATTGACCCAAGGCATTTCTTCGCGTTTCATCTAATTCTATCAACTAATTTATTCTTCCTTGGATTGCCTCCGTATTTGTGGTGTATTGTTGAGAAAATCAGAGGATAGGGATTTGGAGGTTCACAGGAAGTTTTTCTTCAAGTCCATATACCAGCTCAAAAGGAGTTTTCCCTATGGAAGTTTTTTTTGTTATTTGATCTACCCATACTTCATATTTTATTTTACTATCCCATGACTTCCTATTTTCTCCGACAACCTTTTTTAGGATATTCATGAGGTTCTTGTTGGTTGATTCTGCCAATCCATTTCCTTGTGGGTAGTAGTTTGAGGAATGGGATAGGGTAATGCCATATTTGAAACAAAATTCTACCAGAGCGTAGGAGCTAAAAGCTTTGTCATTATCTATAGTGATCTTGGAAGTGACGCCAAACCTAGTTATGATCCGATCTTCCAAGAAGTTCATGACAACTTCCTCGGTGGCCTTCTTTGTAGGAATTGATTCAGCCCATCTAGTGAAATAATCTGTAGCTATTAAGATCCATCGATATCCATTACTCAAATTATCTTTGAATTCTCCAACAAAATCCAAACCCCATTGCTGAAAGGGTGCCTCCACTACTACCGGTTTCAAAGGCTGTGCCGGAAGTCTCGGTTTACTGGAGAAGTATTGGCAAGGTTGGCAAGATCGAACGTGATGATAAGTATCTGAAAAGAATGTTGGCCAATAATAACCGGCCCTCAAGATCTTATGGGCAGTGGTACAAGCAACAAAGTGTCCACCACAATGCCCAGAATGCAATTCTTCCAATATCTTCTTGGCTTCATCTTTGTTTACGCATCGAAGTATGACGCCATCAGGATTCTTCCACCCAAGTCCATCCTCAGTCAAGCAGTACTTCATAGCCTTCAATCTCAAATCCCTTCTCTTGTAATCCACCAAATGATCAGGGCAAGACAAGTTCTTTAGATAATAAACTATATCGGAATACCACTCATTATGTTCTAGTTCACTGATCATTACATTCACTTTCTCATTCTCACCCATCTGTATGGCTTCTTGATTGCTTTCAGTCAACATTTGGGCCAGACCTTGTCCTTTTATTATCTTGGTGGGTTTTATTTCTAATTCATACTCCTGGATTTTGGAAACCCACTTTCCTCGAGTACCCATATAGTCTTGTTGTAATAAAACATCCTTCACGGCCGGGTATGGGACATAAGCCTTGATCTTATTGTAACCGATGTAGTTCCTGAAATGTTTGAGGGATTTGACCAAGGAATAGGCTTTATTTTCTGTGATAGAGTAGTTCAATTCTGAATCTCTTAGGACTTTTCTCATAAAGGCTACGGGATTTTCATAGTTATCAACATCCTTTTGCATCAAGACACCTGCAATAGTATCCTGAGATGCAAATGAGAAAATTATGAAATCTTGCGAAAAATCAGGACTAATAAGGATGGGGGCTTGGTAGATGTCATTTTTTATATCCTCAAAAGATTTGTTGGTCTTATCTCACCACCTGAAAGCAACATCCTTTTTTAGCAGAGCGCTTAATGGTTTTAACCTTTCAGCAAAATTAGGAACAAATCTGCGGATGAAGTTGATTTTTCCAAGAAAAGATTGTAGTGACTTCTTGTTGTCTGGAGGGAGGACATCCTTTATTGATTGGACTCTTTTGGGATCAATGGAGACTCCCCCTGGTGAGGCCACGTGTCCCAACAATTTTCCTTCGTCAATCCCAAAAATAGACTTCTTAGGATTCAGTGAGATACCATACTTCCTGCATCATTCGAAAACAATCATGAGGTGAGAGAGATGGTCTTTCCTATCCTTGGACACAACTGTGAGGTCATCTTAGTAAATTTCTATGATTTTTTGTATAAGGTCCCTGAAGGAAAAATCCATTGCTCTCTGAAAAGTGGCACCAGCATTCATGAGACCAAATGGCATTCTCAAGTACATAAAAGTTCCCCAAGGTGTAGTGAATGCAATCTTGAGTTGATCCTCCCTTTTGAGTAAAACTTGGTTGTATCCTGAGAACCCATCTAGCATAAACATCATCCTTGCCCCTGTGACCCACTGAAGCAAATGTTCCATGTTTGGGAGGGGATAATTATCCTTTAAAGACAACTGGTTGAGGTTGTGGAAATCAAGACACATGCGGATATCACCATTTTTCTTCCAAACAACTACCAAGTTTGACATCCAAGACGAATACCTAATAGGGCATATGATACCAGCGTCAACCATCTTTTGGAGTTCCTTTTGTATCTAGCCTACCAACTTCGGGTTGATATGCCTTAGATTTTTTCGGAATGGCTTGGCTCCTTCTACCAAGGGTATAGCGTGTTGGATGACATCCCCTCTATAGGCCTTTAAATCATCATAGTTCCAAGAAAAGGTGTCTCTAAACTCTCTAATGAGCTCTATTATTTCCTTCCTCTCCTTCTCAGTGGTCCCCTTTCCTATCTTGACCATTCTCGGATCCATCTCTGTACCGATATTGAATTCCAAGGCTTCCTCAACTTCCTTTTTGGTTCTTTTTCCTTTGAAAACATCATGCCTGTCAAAACGGTTTTCTAGAGGAATACAACCCTTTGGTAAGGTATTGTTTTGCAGGTTGATGATTTCCAAGTCCATAGAATCAACCAGGAAAGCAACTTGTGAATCTGTGAATTCTTTGCTATTTTCCATGAATCTGATAATTTGATCGTCATCCTTGAACACCTGCCAATGCTCCAGATTGTCGGGAACAAAAGGTCTAAAGAGAACCTCCATTTTGCATAAGTCTTGAAGAGGTCCTTCGCATGGTTGTAAAGTGGAGGCCGAGACAACCAGAGCATCAACCACGTGGTTTTCTTCTCGCGGGACAACTTCAATTGATATCTTTCTGAAGGATTTTGAAAGGGTCTGAGCCACATCTCGATATTTCTTCAACTTCTCATTCTTAGTGGAAAATCTCATTAAAACTTGCGACACAATGAGGTTTGAGTCCCCTTTTACTTCCAAGATTGAAACACCTTTGTTGATTGCTAGATTAAGTCCCAGAATCAAAGCTTCATATTCAACCACATTGTTGGTGCAACGAAATTCTAGCCTATATGAATGGTAGAAGATCTCACCTAAGGGGGTTGTTAAAACTACTCCAGCGCCTGATCCAAAGCTCGAGTGTGACCCATCGAATTCCAAGGTCCAAATTCCTTATGTTTCTTCAAGAATGTCCATATCCAACTTCCCTTCCTAAATGAACCAATCATTTAGACCACTATTGATGCATAAAAGTTGATCATTTACCTCATCGTGGGTCTCGACTGGTGATCCAACAAAAGGCTCATTATAGACGGTGTAAAATCCTCCTTCAGGATGAGGGATAATGGATCTGGACTGCTCCTTGTGAATGCTTCCATTTAAGTGTTCAATGAGGTCATTGCGAAGGATAATCCCAAAATTATTTATATCATTTACGATGACCACATTCAAGAAAGGAGCACCGGGGTAGGATTCAAAAGACACCTCGAGGTTGTTAATGATTCCTTTTGTGAAATTATCTCTAGCGTTTGCTTGTGAGATCTTCAAACCCAGTTGATGCATAAATTCTTCTGTCATTATATTGGTTTTAGCTCTTGGGTGCAGGAGACAGTTGTGAACGAGAAAATCTTTGACCTGGAGGGAGACGTAAAAAGGTATGAATTCACAGACTTTAGAAACAGGGTGTCCCACCTGGTGAATAAAAAGAGACAAGTCTTTAGGAAGATTTGGCTCGACATTTTTGTGTGATACATCCCCAACTTCATCCTTCGGATGGGCCCTTTTTAATGGAGGTTCTTGAGAAGAGATAACACTCTCATGAGAAAGGCTCCATTTCCTTTTGGCGGGAGCTAGTTCGATCTAGAGGATGCTTGGAGGTTCAACTTTTTCCATAGGTTCATTAACCGGATCCCATAGTTCGCAATTTAGGTTTCTCTGTTGAATGTAGTCATCAAAATCAAGATTTATTTCAATTTGAAAGGCTAGGTCTTGTGCTTCTTCCAAAGTTGTTGGTGACCAGTTCTTAATGTCGAACTGCAGGGTTCCTTCTAAGGAAGACAAGAAGTGATCGATGATGGCTTGTTTTGAGCCCACCTTTGACCGGATATTCTTAAGGAGAAGGTTGAACCTATCAGTGAAATCTCTAACACTTTCACAAGGTCCTTTAAAAATGTTGAAGTATTGAGAAAAGGAGTCTTGTGAATGTTCACTATCACACCACCTTATTTTAAAGGCTTTTTGTAGCTCTTCGGGGGTTTTTATGCTTCGCTTGCGACATCCATCAATCCAAACTTTAGCATCTCCTGTAAGGGAACTTGCAAAGAGCCTCATGAAGAAATCAGGGTGATCTTAACCAGCCAAATGAAAGTCAACACTGTCGCATAAATGGGTCGAATATGAGTTTCCAGGGGTGCCCTTTCCTGAAAAGAAAGGTAGCTAAGGGTTTGCATCTGTGGGTAAATCATGCAATCAACCTTGGATGTTATTAAAGTCAAAATAGTTGAAACTCTCCGAGTGAGACCATTTGTGAGGATTTGGATTTATTGGAGGCACAAGGTTTGTTAGAGTGATAGTTTCCACAGTAGCAGGATTTGAATATTTTCGTTCGCTACGGGTCGTCATGGAGTCGCCAGATAGTTTTCCTGAAACTATCAAAGAATAGGGGAATAAATTTTAGTGGAGTCACCAGGTAATCTCATAAGAGAAAAGGTCTTTGAGGAAAGGCTTACCAAAAGATTTGTCATTGAGGAAGATTGACTCAGTGTTCCCCAACAACGACACCAAAATGTTATCGCATAGTTTGTAGTTTAGGTCAAAAGGCTAAAGGATACTGGTCAAACTGGCGAAACATGAACCTTCCCCGCCCAATGTCACCTCTATGGGGAGGTTATTTCTATTTAGGGAGGTTATCCCAGGGGAGACGTCCCCGGTAACCTGGGGTTTTGAAGAGGCTGAGATATAAGGTCATAATTAAAGTTTCTCCTTCACAGGTTACCACCAAAATCAGAAGGTTCGGCTAATCAACCAATAATGAAGTGTAGTCCCAAATGAGAAAACCTTCCCGTAACAAAGCAACAATAGAAAAATATATGTGCAGGCTATATACAAAGGGTTAGCACTTCATATGACCATATGATGTAATTTAAGAAATATAAAGCAATAGATATTAATGAGATCAACGTTTTGTCAATTATCTAAGGAAAGAGCATTAATTCATCAATAACTATCAAGATGACAAAGCCAATAATGTATTCAATCAACACATCAATCAATAAATGATTTATATCATCACTCAATTTCTTATAAAAGTCAGAAGCTAGCTGCGTCAAAAATAACCAACTATGACGTCAGCCTCAGTTAGGGTTAGGGTTAGTTAGTTAGGGTTTCAAGATTTAGGGTTTAAAGAGTTAATTTGTACACTAAAGCTTCAACGTTGGCGATCAAATCAGTGCCTTAGGGTATATGGAGTCAAAAATAAGGGCACAAGGTCTCGGAAGGATGAAAACTCAGAGACTTAGAAGGTAGGGTTCTATGGTGCTGCAAAGGCAGGGCCCTAGAATCAAAACCCTAGGGGAAAGAGGCTCACTCCGGTGTTGCTTAAGAAAGGCCTTATGCTCTTTCCTCCTTCTCTAAATAGACTTGGCAAAACAACTAGCTTAAAGCATAAATCTAAGGGAGAAAGTGTTGCAATGACAAGGCTTTCAAATCCTAGAAGGTGAAACCCTAGGTGTAGGCAATCTAGGCCTAGGATATCTCCTCTTTTCAACGTATACACTTCAACGCTAGCTCAGAAGAAGGAAGACAAGTGTAGCAATGGCTAGGATTTATCTCTTTTCTTCAATGGCTGAAAACGATTTCTCAACAAGGGGACATGTAATAATAACCTACTTGTGTGTTTGTTACCTAGGGTTTTAAATCAACAATACAATAAGTAAATGCAAGAAATTATACCTACAACCATTCATTCAAGAATTTTTGCAAGAAAATTCACTTACATGTCATGAAGAAAAGCACAAGCAAACCCTAGTTGTAAACCTTCCTTGAGAGAAATGCCATAAATGCCAAAAATATCCTTCCAATAGCAAGTGTGCCTCACTTTAGACAACAAGACTACCCTAGTAGGGCACAAAAATCAGATCTCACAAGAGAGTGAGTTGTGTTATGTCCAAATGAGGGAAAAACATCCTCAATATATATCATCCAATGACCTTTAATTTAAAAATTAGGTCATTAAAACAGTCGACAAGGCTGACTACTAAAAATCATACTGTTTTTACATTAACTTCTAAGTAAAAGACATAAATGAGCAAAAGGTGGGACATCAAGCCCCTCTGAGGGAGACGTTGGCCCTTTTAGGGGTGGTCCAACATCCAGAAGTCAGACGTTAGCCCCTTTAGGGCTCCTCCAAGCTGCCACACGTGCCAGTAATCCCATCAAACTACCACACTTTCAAGATGACATCCAAGTCTCCTGGGTGACGTCCTGTCCATCAAGAGGAAAACGTTCCATTTGAAGTGGGTCAACCCCCCTAGGCTGGGCTTAGCCAAAGTGTCTTGGGTGGAACGTCCTTCTTCTTCGCGTGTGAAAAATATCATCATATCGCTGTCTTGTCTCTGCCCCTGATGGGGTCCCAATCAACAATCTGATGGGCTCTTCATCCCCATGGAGGTCCGAGCTAATCATCTCCCCATGTGTACTGGTCAACTGGTACCTGTTCGTTGGGCATGGTCCTGCACATTAAAAACTTTTCCCTCCATGGGCTCATTAGTCCTCGGGATCATAGAAATGCCAACCATATTTCATCATTAATTTTATCAAATGCATGCATAAGACCCCTAGCATATCATCTAATAGCTCAAAGACATTACACTGACCTACTATACAAAGACAAAGAAAAGACAAGGTGCCCTGTTGGGCCAACATCCATAAGAAGAGGAAAGTTTCCAAAGGATATCATTCAAGCCGTGTAATACAAGGTGGTATGGTCTAAGGATGTCCAGACACAGTGAAAACCAGGGGTAGGTATTATCCGTGGGTGCCTTTGTAGGAGGTAAGTTGTACCTGTCATGGATGCAGTTCATTCTAAGCCCTTTATTGCCTTTATTCTTTCTTTTATTTATTACTTTTTCTTTCTTTTTGCCTCAATGTTTGACCAGAGGACACTGCCTTAGTGTGGTGACCAGAGCTGACAGTGTTACCCATGAGTATTTTCGCAGAAATGATAAGGCTGGCTCGTGATGAGACCCCCTTTCCCTTGGCCATGCAACCAAGGGTCACTGCCCTGACGTGGTGACCAGATAATGGCAATGCCATACTGCTAGATACCTATGAACATAATGGGTTGGCTTGTGATGAGGCCTCCCATCCTCTTGGCTAGGTATTGTTTTATTATTTTTCTTCGGGTCCCTTTTGTTTCTTATCGAGAGGCTTTTTATTGCCTTCTCGGGGATCCCTGGGCAAGGCATCTCTAGGTTTTATTTCCTATGGATTTTATCTTTTACCAGCTGCTTTTACCTCCTGGGCCTTTAGCCCCTTCTTCCCACAGGATAAAGTGTAACCCCTCAAATAGGTCATCCTAATGCCCAGACTAGGGGAATGGGATAAATGAATGGGAGATAAGATGTAAAATGATAATATGTGGGAGCGGATGATGGCTCTTCAAATACACTTTGGTGGCTAACCAAAACCTATGGATACAAGCCTGCTAGGGCACCCCGTTAATCCCCTCAACCATGGTCAAGTGGGTTAGTGTAAGATCCAAAAAGTTGTCAGCAATGTAAGGAACCTGATGCATATATTTGAAAGTTATAATGATCAAACATGACACATACCATGATACCTGGACCATTTACCTCATGGAGCAAGAGTCTTCTCTAATGCAAGTCCAAGCTGATGGTGATGGATGCTGCTACTGGTGACAGGACAAGTCTGATGAAGAAGAAGGAGGATGGGCCCTCCAGAGCCATGCTCAGGTCAATCCTGCTCTCGGTACTCCATGTCTAGGACCTGTGGGCCTCGAGACATGATCTCCTAGTTATCCCTAGAAATCGGGGATAACAGGCCACACTCACAAACCAATAGGGAGTGGGGTAATTGAATTGTGAAAGGGGACAATAGTTGAGTTAATGATGATGATACATGTGCACATTTGGTGGTAGGCTACTTGGGAGCAATGGAATACTATGATCATTCTCACCACACG
>ML805370.1:148756-163145 GCA_009831015.1 Picea engelmannii | reverse complement strand
GAAATTTCCAAACTCACATGTGTGTTGTGTTTCCTCAATGGGGAAATCACCTTTATTTATATTAGACTGGACACATCAAAAGTGGTGTCTATTGGCACAACAGAGTCGACCTCAATAACTCAAAATATAATTAATAATTACCATATTAATTATCTTTCACTTTATGGTGGGGATGAGCTGTACCCTTTACATCACAATTAGGGTTACAGGTAAGTCTGACTCTTAGACAATATAGCAAGGGATCTCACACACCCACTAGTGCTCAGCCACTAGGGGCACGTCCACCTATGTTCAGCCACAGGGATGTCCAAGTCAACAGATCTCTATCTCACTGCGTCTCATAGGAGAATCATCATGATACACACTCACTTGTGCTTAGCAACTAAGATCACGTCCACCTGCACTCAGCCACAGGAACGTCCTACTCAACAGATCTCTATCTCACTAAGTCTCACAGGAGAATCATCTAGAGTATCACATAATCTCAACTCTTTGCACAGAGGAGAACAGTAAACCCATCACATGGGCTCCTTCACCCCTCACCGAGGTACACATCATTTCATCTCAAACGATACACCCATCTCATGGGCATCTTCCCTTCTCAGGGGCACATAGCATTTCATCTTCGTCTCAGAGAGAACGACACACCCAGCTCATGGGCATCTTCCCTACACATGGGCACACAACATTCCATCTCCGTCTCAAAGAGGAACTACACACCCATCTCATGGGCTCTCTTTCAAGCCGACTCACTTAGTCTGTGTCCTGGAGGATGTCTCACGTAGTTGTAACCATCAACACTCCCTCTCAACTAGGGACGCATTCTCCATCAAGTCAAGTCTCGCACGGAAGTACTCGAACTTTGTCTTGGTTGTAGTCATCAGCACTCCCTCTCAGTTAGGGAGATATTCTCCACCAGGCCAAGTCTCTCACGGAAGTACTAGAACTTCGTCTTGGCAACAATCATCAACACTCCCTCTTAGCTAGGGAGGTATTCTCTACCAGGCCAAGTCTCTCACAGAAGTGCTCGAACTTCGTCTTGGCAAGCGGTTTGGTGAAGATATCTATAATCTGCTCATGTAGGAAGGTATTGCACGTGTACTGCTTTCCTCTGCACCATGGCTCTGATATAATCATATTTTATCTCAATGTGTTTCGATCTATCATGAAACACAGGGTTCTCAGAGAGCTTCACACAACTCTGGTTATCACAATGAATTATGGTAGAATCCATCTCATGATCAAATAAATTTGTCAGAAGCTTGCGAAGCCACACTGCTTCGCGGACTTCCACACTCAATGCTATATACTCCGCTTCTGCGCTACTCAAGGCCACAAAGCTTTGTTTGTTGCTGCACCAGGAAACCATGGCAGACCCCAAGGTAAAACAACAACCGGATGTGCTCTTTTGGTCCATTGCGCTCCCTGCCCAATCTGCATCGGCATGTCCCTGCAAGCTCATGTCT
Organism: Picea engelmannii; assembly: GCA_009831015.1. Taxonomy (NCBI): domain Eukaryota; kingdom Viridiplantae; phylum Streptophyta; class Pinopsida; order Pinales; family Pinaceae; genus Picea; species Picea engelmannii. The sequence continues at coordinate 161,679 of ML805370.1, read as the reverse complement.
ACACTGGAGGCATATCTCTGGCCATATCCACCTGTGCCTCGTAAATATCTCAATACATGCTTTGCTACTATCCATTGAGTTTGTCTCGGCTGATTCATGAACTGACTAAGTACATTCACTGCATAGCATATATCAGGTCTGGTGTTAACCAGATACATCGGTGATCCTCTCAGTTGTGGATCAATCTCACCTGAATCAGCATTATTCATTTTCTTCAAATCCGTCACCATCGGTGTAGGCACGGATTTGCACTCTGTCATACCGAACTTCTTCAATATCTCCACTGTATATTTTCCTTGACTTGGGAAAAATATCATCAGTCCTCTGCCATACTTCTAGTCCCAAGAAATAGTGCATCATACCCAGATCCTTCATCTCGAAGTCAGAAGTCAATGCTCGCTTGCATCCAGCAATAAGTCTTTCTAAACCGGTAAGGAATAAATCATCCACATACAAGACCAAGATCAGGCACTCGTCACCAACAATATGATAATATAGGTTTGGATCAACAACACTCTTGTTGAAGCCCAAACTCATCAAGAATCCATCCATCTTCTTGTACCAAGCATGAGGTGCCTACTTTAGTCTATACAGGACTTTCTTCAACCTATACACATGAAATTTCTTGTTGTTTATCATGAATCCCTTTGGCTGCTTTATATAAACTTCTTCCTCAATCTCACCATTGAGAAAGGTTGTCTTTACATCCATCTGATGTAGTTTCCAACTCATGGATGATAGTACGGACGGAAGTGTATCGGGCTACTGGATCAAATGTCTCATCATAGACAACTCCCTCTGTTTGTGAGAATCTTTTGGCTACAAATCTCGCTTTGTATTTCTGAACACTTCCATCAGCTGCGTGCTTGATCTTATAGATCCACTTGGAAGTCACTACAGACTTCCCTTTTGGTCTCGGAACAATATCCCATACATCATTCTTCAAGATAGAATGATGTTCTTCTATCATGGCATCTTGTCATACATGTTGACCTGTTGTTTCTCCATGATAAGAAGGCTATGTATCAACAATGTGATTCATGGCAGAAGAATAGCTCGAAATTTTATTTTTTTTGGTCTCTTGCTCTCTCGGAATGTGGCTTGAGAAGTTGCATGTCCCTCTACCTCTTGCAGAGTTTGTCAAGCCCAGACAGGCCTTTTATGGCCTACTGCAATGACTCTAGGAATATCAACTGGAGCAATTGGATCAGCTGTATCAATGGCTATCTCCCTCTGGACTGCTGAAGAGGAAGAAGGTACTGTCTCACTGTCAATCTCCATCTAAGATTCTCTGGATCTTTGAAAGGCTATCTCTTCTTCAAAGATAACATCTCTGCTTACCTCAATCTGTCTCTGACCAGGGATGTAGATCCGATATGCTTTCGAAGATTCATTGTATCCCACAAATGTACCCTTTCTCCCTGAAGGGTCTAGCTTGGATCTCTTCTCTTTGGGTACATGAAAATATTTTGGGCACCCAAATATCCTGAAGTGCCCAATCTTAGGCTTCACTCCAGTGAAGGCTTCTTCGAGAGTTATGTTCTTCAAAATCTGGCGAGGACTCCTGTTCTAAACATATACTGTTGTCATGCATGCTTCTGCCCACAAAATCATAGGAAGACTTTGATCATGCATCATTGCTTTGATTGCCTCAATGATGGTTCTGTTCTTCCTCCTTCTCAAATAGTTTTGACTCCCTCTGAGTCAAGTGACTCCCTCTAAAGTCTGAAGGATAAACATCTTCCTTTGTTGTTAACCTTCCTGGAACAAGAAAACAAACGAAAGGAAACAAAACAAGAATATCTCCTAGAGGAGAATAATGAGTACACCTCTAGAATCAAAACAGTTTAAGGATTGTTGTCACAGCTACAATACCTACTTGTAGTGTAGCAAACTTAGAAATGTAGGTTAGAGGCATGATAATTAAAACAATCAAACATGGAGTCTTCACTTCCAGTGTGTTGTTCCTCTGAATGCACTAAGATCCCTCTGGATCTATGATTTCAACAAAGATTCCTTCCTCCTGCAAGTACCCTCATGGCAATGATACAAATAATATATACAAGTGCATACCTGAGGGTGCTGATATGATTTCTCCAATGGCACCTGGTTGATCTTTGTCCTCCGACATCTTCATGAAGAAGGTAGCCACGGTGTCACCTTTTTTCATCTTGTTATTTTGAAGCTGGCCCTTCAATGTAAGAGCTTGAGTAGATGATTGTCTTCTTTGCCTTGACGTCATCTTACTTCCTTTCTTCCTTCTCTTCATTGGTAGTTGTCTCTGGTAAAGTCTTGTGTATCACATTCAATAGGTCATCCTCTTCAAGGGTGATCTGAAGTCTTGACTTCTAGGAGCTGAAGTTGATTGATCCATCGAGCCTATCTTCCACCAAGGTTTTGTTCTTCATATTTTCAGATTCTTCACAAACCCTTGCCAACTGGGCCAGAAAACCTAACGGCTAGGCTAGGCTAGCAACCTTAGGTTTTGTTGGGCTTATGACTGCCAACAATAAGCCTTGAAGTCCGAAAGAACACAGGTAAGCTTGAAGGTTTCTTCAAAGAGCTGTAGAAACCCTAAAACCAAAAATCTGCAAAAAAATGCAAAACCCTAGAAACCTTAGGACCAAAAATCCAAAGTGCTCGGAATTTCACTCTGAAAGTTTATGGAGGTGCGTTGGAGGAGGTCATACTCCCCTATGCCAAAATTTGCCCCAATGTCCAAGTATTAAGGTCTGAAATTGAAAAAGGAGGGTCGTACGAAATTTCTGGAAACCCTAAGAGGGTCGTACGGTTCTGCAAAAAAATAGGACAGCTTGCTTTGAAGGCTTTTGCAATGGCTTCTTCAAGACTTAAACTCTAATACCATGTTGATTTTTCACTAGGCTAGGCTCAAGCATGAAGTTTATTCCATTTTTAGCATTTTACTTGAACCATAGACAATTGCAGTTACACCATAAACAATTTGCTGCAGTAACCAAGATCACAAGAAGAAATACCATGCACAAGTACACAAGAAGTATCCTAGGAAACCCTTCTCAACAAGGGAAGAAAACCTAGCCAATCCTTTGCTATATTCTTCAAGAGAAAGACCTCCCACACCATAAACCTAGCACACAAAAGGGTGCTCACAAAACCAAGAAGACTAGCGCCCAAGAGAGGTGCGCACTTCAGCCCTAGAACAAGTGCTTGCTGAAATTTCCAAACTCACATGTGTGTTGTGTTTCCTCAATGGGGAAATCACCTTTATTTATATTAGACTGGACACATCAAAAGTGGTGTCTATTGGCACAACAGGGTTGACCTCAATAACTCAAAATATAATTAATAATTACCATATTAATTATCTTTTACATTAATTATCTTTCACTTTATGGTGGGGCCAACCTATACCCTTTACATCACAATTAGGGTTACAAGTAAGTCTGACTCTTAGACAATATAGCAAGGGATCTCACACACCCACTAGTGCTCAGCCACTAGGGGCACATCCACCTATGCTCAACCACAGGGACGTCCAAGTCAACAGATCTCTAGTTCACTACGTCTCACAGGAGAATCATCAGGATACACACTCACTAGTGCTTAGCCACTAGGATCACGTCCACCTGTGCTCAGCCACAGGAACGTCCTACTCAACAGATCTTTATCTCACTGAGTCTCACAGGAGAATCATCTGGAGTATCAGATCATCTCAACTCTCTGCACATAGGAGAACAGTAAACCCATCACATGGGCTCCTTCACCCCTCATAGGGGTACACATCGTTTCATCTCAAACAATACACCCATCTCATGGGTATCTTCCCTTCTCAAGGGCACATAGCGTTTCATCTCCATCTCGGAGAGAACGACACACCCAACTCATGGCCATCTTCCCTACATAGGGGCACACAACGTTCCATCTCCGTCTCAGAGAGGAACTACACACCCATCTCATGGGCTCTCTCTCAGGCCGACTCACTCAGTCTGTGTCCTAGAGGATGTCTCACGCAGCTGTAATCATCAACACAGCTAAGTTGCCATGACAAAGGGAAATATTCCATTGAAGTCACCCAAGACTTGCACCTAGCCCCAACGTTAAAAAAACATGCCTTTAGAGAATCGAGCCTTGTTGAGTTTCCTAACACATTACCATCCTCACCATTGGATCACAAACACATTGGCATTGCAACTAGCCATTTTAGTTAGTTAAGGGACAGATGTCAACATGCAACTCATCATGGATGGGGTATCGTTGATGCATCTAAAAATAGATTTGAAGTTTTCCTAAATATGGTCATAAGACATAAAATGCAATGTTCCACCAAGTTTCCAGGATGGGGGGGCATGGGAACGGGGAGACACACATGGGCGACGTGTGGGAGCACCCCCAAATTTTAGGGAAATTCAGGGGGCAAGGGGGGATGTTGGGGTCCCTAGCATAGGGATCTTCGTCTCTAAAATTATAAAAATAAAAATAATAATGATAAAATCCCAACAATAACAATTCATCCCATGCAAGTTCATCATTGTGCAATCCAGTGGAAACGCTATAATCCTGCCAATCCTAAAATCCTGAAAACTATTAATTCTACTAAATTCTAAATGGGATATGAAATTCTACTTTCTCCATATGAAGTCTGATGAGGTTGGAACCACTCTCAAACATCTTGAAACAATTAATGGTCATGTTAAAAATTTAAGTAAAAGTTGGCATTCTCGTTTATCTTACATTTTCTATCTTAATGTTACTATTAATTACCAAGGTCACAAACTCCTCAAAGCTCTATCCCCTATCTTTGTTCTGTCTTAAAGGATTGTTGGACAAAAATTTGGGGGTGAGAGGAGCACCCAGATGCCCCCCTTTTCAAGGGGGGATGCCCAAACACCCCCTTTTTGGGGAAACGCATCCCCCACATTGGGGAAACGTTTCCCCAAGTGACACCCCACCCCTAGAGCGTGGGAACCGTGGGGAGGCAACCCCCCACCTTGGGGATGCATCCCCATGGAACACTGATAAAACGAGCATCAATTTCTGCTCAAGCAATACTCCAAGAGACTTTCTGATTAAAATGCATAATTCAAGACGGCATAATGATTTTATCCACTGATACATGATCAACTTTTATTTGTAAGTTTGACCTTCACAGTTTTTATCCATATTCAACCATGGGGTGCACAATGGTATCTGATAATATCCTTTGGCAAAAACATCTTGCAAATGTTATGGCAATATTCTCTCCAAAGGTTTAAGAAGGCATATCCCTTATATAAATTAAAGGAATGATGTGTAATGCATACAGAAGTTGAGCATAGAAAAATTAGATACACGATAAATTATACATTAGAGTGTCAATTGTCAATTGTCTAATACTATATGCTGACCATGTAAATGAGAATGGAGTACTGGAATGTATGCGGCATGCCTTTTTCAACCAACCTATTATGAATCTCTGAGAAGAAAGAAGAAGATTGTAGTTTTGGATGTAAGTTTTCCAAAAGGTCGTAGAAATTGCAATTCCGACTTGGTAGAAAATTTTACCTTCTTCCCAAACTCTGTTTTCTAGGTTAGTTTTTGAGTTGAGCTCCAGATCAGCGAAAGAAATAATAGTAAAAAACAAATGCCATATCACGATATTGTTACTATTTTATAATGAAGTTTACCAAATATCCATGTGGGTACTAAACTAGAATATAAACTTCTATATTCCGAATTGTGAGAACAAAGAGAGGTAATCCAAAAAAAAGTTCTAACTTCGATTACAATCTGGATGGTGCTTGGAAATTTTGAATCTTAGATTTCTTTAAACAGTAAGCATGCACTGCTACATATTTCACATATGCAAGCAATAGGCAACAATATTAGAGTGATTCAGAAATAGCACACCTCACCAAGTTTTGTCAAAAGCTCATCAAGAAGCTCCACACGGTTTTTACATTTCTCCAAAGCTTGCAGCACTTTCCTTTTTTGCAGAAGCGTTTCTCTTGCAGAATATTCCTTACCAGCCTTTATGCTAGCAGCAGCCTGAAGTTTAAGTTTGTCCACAGCTTCTGTTAACCTCATAAATCGAGATCTTGCACGGTTTGCTGAATCAGCACAGTATCAAAATGATAAGGAACATAAATATTTTTGAGTATTTTTCATGTAAAACAGCAAATTGATGTGAATAGGCACAACATCATTTTGTGGAAGTTAACGGCCACTATATAGTATAAATGCAAGTCACAGAAAGAAAGGAGATGGCAAGATGGGCTAATAGGATGCAGGTATTGAAAAGCATAGTCACCAGACTCAGCTGAGTCTACCCGAACTCACCAAGTCTGAACAACCCACCAGCATATTGAGTTGAGTCAACTCAGTCAGCCAAGTCTTGGTTATGTTTCATCAATTGGTTTTTCGCAATCTATTCAATGTATTTGTGTATATGATATATTAAATGTAATATTTCATGTATAATGTAAAAATACATCTATTTTTCTTGAAAATCTACAATTTTTTGTATTTTTTATGGTCCCAACTCTCTGACCAAAATAAGTCATGTCCTGAGTAGAATCTGATGACTTTGTTGGAACGTAACATGACAAAAAAATCAGGAAGAACTAAGAAGGGAACAAAAACTTAGTTTTAGGATGGAAGACCAGAAATCAGAAAGAAAAATTCATATATATATATATATATATATATATATATATATATATATATATATATATATATATATATATAGTTAATTATTCAGAAACATAGACACACTAATAAATAATGGTCATCCATAGTAATGAAAATCTGTTTTATTGAAGTATGGTATTGTCCTATAATTGTAAATCATTAAATAATTATACTATATTTTTCTATCCATTATACTCTTCTGAATATAATATATAGAGCACAATAGCCTGGCTTAACCACACTTGATGCTAGTACTCTGAACCCCACAGTTCACAGAAAACCTAGCATTGGAGATAATAACATAAACTTGTAATTTGTCCTCAATGAGCTTGCTACCAAAATGTTCTATGTATTTGCACAGTATAGAAAGTCTTCATACTGGATCTCTCAATATCAGCAGAGGTTAGTTCATGAGTCCCACAATTAGGCCAAGAACTCTGTATTAGATAAGCAATTCCTTTCCATACGGATCCACAATGACCATGTCTAAGGTCCAATTTGCTGAAGTATGGCAAGGCAACATATTATTTTGACAAGGATGAGCACATCCAGATTCTGACTAATAATCTTGAAAATAAGATTCATGATGTACAAATATTTCACTATCTGATCAATCAAATCCAACGGTCTTCTACTTCTGACAATTTTCCTCCCTAACAAATCTTTAACAGGAAGTATTTGCTCTAAATTATTTTATAGGTTTACCAACTATCACCTGCTAAGCATAAATTGAAATCTCATAAAGAGCTCACATGGCATAATGATCTTACTCAATTGTTGTATTGTAGGTTGGATCAATAGTTCTCGAAATTGTGAGTATTCATTATCATTAACTTCTGCTGCAGCCCAGAATCTAATTAACATATACTTTCTCAGCAAATCAAACTAAAAACGTTATAAAAGGATCACATAGATATTCTCTAGAACAAATTCTAGTTACTATGGAATACACAAGTAAACAGCATAAGGTTCAAGTCTTACAAGTCAATTTCGGGCAAGAGTTACCCTAGTCAACAAAAGTCAACAGCTGGTAGACGTGGTCAAAGGGTTTGACATATAGCATAAAGAGAGAGGATGGCTCAAATGTGCAATGGAAACTGGTTAGTTTGGAAGAGCACATAGTAGATTCAGGCACCTATAATGCTTTTTAGAGGCTTAGGTAGCTCGTTTTAGGAGGATCACTTTTGAAAAGCATTGATAATATGAAAATTCCTACGGAATCCGTAGAAATTTAAGTTGTATAAAACTTGGTGGGTCTCATATATTTAAGTTTGAACCATATAGCAAATCTCAACATTAGATTTTGATAAGGTTGTGAACTATTGGCAATCTTTCAGTACATTTAAAAATATCTTGGATGCATAGTTTGTCAATTTTCACATGCAACTCTATGTGACTAATTACAGATCTGAAAATTGCTTCCTAGTGATCTAATAGTAAACCCTAGCTGTTATCACTAAACAATTTTACACTGAATTATTGACTGAAAAATATATGCAGCAAAAACAACAAGATCAGAGATGAATCATCAATACACATGAGACACAAATTTTTTGTTCTGTAACATTGTCAATTTCAGAAATTCTGCGGGCAAAACCAGCCCTCCTAGCCAATACAATTTCACCAAAATCTGAGGACAACCTTGTTCTCCAATAACAGAAAAATCAAAAAACCAAACCTCAGCAAATCCCTGTAACTTTCTTCTGCCCACAAATCTGTTGCAGACCACTTGTACAGCCTGCTGACATCAGCCTGTATGGACCTGCTCCTGCCCAAAAACATTGTATGGACGTATGTGACAGTACCCTGGCGTGGTGACCAGCTGTTGGTAGTGTCATACCTCTACATGCCAGTGGACCTAATACGCTGGCTCGTGATGAGACCCCCTATCCTCTAACCAGGTCTTGTATTATTAATTTTTTACAGGTCCCTTTGTTTCTTGCTGAGAAGCTTTTTACTGCTTTCTCGGGATCCCTGGGCGAAGCATCTCAAGGTTTCATTCTTTGGCTTCTATCTTTTGCCAGCTACTTTTACCCTCTGGGCCTTTAGCCCCTTCTTCCCACGAGGTAAGGTACAACCCTTAAATATTTGGCCAACCCAATGCCCAGACCAGTCTAATGGGATGGATGAGTGGCCGAAAGATGGAAAGTGGTAAGCATGGTGGGAGCAGACGATGGCTTCTCATGAATCCCCCCAGTGGCAACTCAAAACCTATGGGCACAATCTTACTAGGGCATTATGTCATCCCCCCCAAATATGGTAAGATCCAAGCACCCGTTAGAAACAAAAGAATGAATGCACATATTCAAAGGTTTTGAGGATCAGAGTGACACATACCACGATACCCGGACTCATTACCTCATGGAGCAAGATCAATTTTTGCTACAGGACCAGGCCAAGGTGATGGATGTTGCTGCTGCTGACAAAGTGGTGGCACTGAAGGATGAAAAAATGGGCCCTCCAGGTTTCACCACACCAGCTAGCTTCGGGAAGGCATTAGACCTGCTCCATGAGGTACAAGTCAGTATTATGGTGAGCATCATTTCAATATTTAAGCCATTTGATTATGTTGTATCTTAGATTGCTCTAGAGTTCATGATATGTGCTTGGACATTATGCCTTTTGCCCTACTTTGCCTTGGTGGTTGACATTGTGCCCTAGTAAGTGGTTTTCCTTGGGGATGGGTTTGCTACTGGGAACTCCCTTAATGAGCCATCGTACCGTTCCCGACCATACTTACTGGTTTCCATCATTATTCCCCTCCATTTCCTTATCTCTTTTGATTTTAGGTTATATTTACCCAAGAAGGGGTTGTCCCTCATTCTATGGAAAGAAGGGGCTAAAGGCCCAGAGGGGTTGGTGTTGGGTAAAAGATAGAAGCCTCATATAAACCTTCCAGATGCTTCACCCAAGGATCACCCAAGAAAGCAATGAAATGCTTATCTTTGAATAAAAGGGGCCCACAACATAATAAAGAAATGCTTGAAAGGTTAGTTTAAGGATAGGAGGTCTCATCGCGAGCCGACCTATCACATCCATGGATATTTAGTGGTATGACATTGTCATCATCTGGTCACCAAACCAGGGAAATGGCTCTCAGTTGCATGGTTGAGAGAAAGGGGGTCTCATCACGAGCCAGCCTTCTCATTTCCATTATGTTTTTGGCGGTGACATTGCCATCACCTGGTCACCACGCCAGGGCAGTGCCCTTCAATCTCTCTTTATGCTATTATGAAAGAAAATATAAAGAAAGAAAGATAAAAAGCAATTGATGGGCTTGGAAAAAGTGCATTACGGACGAAGGTACCACACACCCTCTACAAAGGCACCCATGAATGAGACACTACGACCCCTTGTATGTCATGATCCCTATGCCCATTGAGTCTTGGCCCCAACCACCTCATACACTTTACATGGCTTAGAGAGGGACCTCTTGGAAGCTCTCCTTGACCTAGGGCAAGATCTACCCCATAGGACACCTTGTCAACCCTCCCATATTTAAGCTTGATAAGTCACATAGTGTCTTTGAGTTGTTAATTGTTTGATATAGTGATCTTTGATGCACATGCTTAGACGGATTATCTATTGATTGGATTCACTTATCATGATGTTATGACTTGATATCCTTGGAGGGTGTGTTCATTTGTCTTTGCAAGACCTAGTTGGTGGGCAGTTTTGGGAGAACAAGCCTAGCTTGGGCTCCCATGGGGCTACAAGCCCACAAGTTGGATGCTAGGGGCCCGCATGCCAAAAGAGAGAGATCAGACTTGGATGGACTTGATGTGACTTGGACAATCTAGCCCATCCCTTGCTTGCCAAACTATTTTCCCAGGAAGGGCAAAACGTCCCACTTTTGAGCTTGACGTCATGATCTTGAGGGCTATGGCATGGTGGTGAGGTGCCACCCTTTGACACATGGACGTTTGAGGAGGAGAAGGTCTTCACCATGATGAGTGCTTAGATGCTTGACATGTGGCCTTTGGAGGCCTATCCATGCTTCTCCAACGCCAACGACTTCATCAAAGTGGCAAAACGTCCCCTAAAGGGTTGACGTTCTCCTAAATTAGGGTTTTATTTGTGCAAAAAGTGAAATTTTAAGTGAATTGTTTAATATTACTTTGTTAAGGGGGCAAGATTAGGGTTGTTGACCCCTAATCTTGTGTTTTACTCCTTAATTTGTGGACAAACCATATTAGCTACATTTTGTATAAATAGAGATCATAGGAACTCATTTTAAACATAGCTCTCCCTTGTGGAGAAGGATACTTATCTGAAATTTCCGGCCCTCTTATCTCTTTCTATCTCTTATGCAATTGTTATGGTTTATCTTTGCTATTGATGGTGAAAAGTGATGCGCTATGCTTGGAGACTCTTTCTTATGCATGTGGATGGACATAACTTGGAAGATTAGGGTTTGATCTAGCTTTGTTGTGGAATTGGTAAGGGAATATCTACATTTATTGTCTTTTGTCTTGCTTTTTTCCATAATTATTGTTGGTTAAAACCCTTGGAGGAGTATAAGGGCATACACCCTCCCCAAGGTTTGTTCTCTTGCTTAAGAAAGGTCATTTTTTACAAATTATCTTGGAGAACTACAAGAGCGTACACCCTCCAAGGTCATCTTGGTTTGTTTTTGCAAACCCTTGGAAGTAAAAGGGCTTACACCCCTAGGGCTTTGTGGATCAAACATTTCAATCCAAGTTTTGTTTCTCAAGGTCAAATACTTTTTTCAAGGTTGTGCCAAGAGAAGTACAAGGGCGTACACCCTCTTGGCATTTCCTAGATTGACTTAGCTACACTTGGGAACTACAAGGGCATACACCCCCAAGTGCTTAGCTAAGCCATCTTTTTCATTGACCCCATAAACCCAATAGTAAGGCACTAATCATAATTTTTAACTTGCATTGGAGATACAAAACATTTGCCTCGACAATCGTGAAATTTCAACCTTTACAAGCTTTCTCTTTTGGATAATGATCTTCATGCCTCGGGGGTTTTTCCTCCCTTAGGGCGTCCCTTTTCTTCCATAATTTCTCATTGTTGTACTAACTTGTTTTCTACAGCAACCTTCTTCCCACTGTTCTTCAGTATAGGCTTGCATGTTAGCCTATATAAATCGTTCTCCCTAACTCCTAGAACCACCCCTGGGTCTGAGCTAGGTCCACTAGGTTGACGAAGTGCCTTTCCCTTTCGCAACGCAACTTCGAACCCCATTTGCTCAATTGATGAGACTGAGAGCATGTTGCACCTAAGTTCTAGCACCCAAAGCACATTTTGAACTCAGAGCACCCCACCTAACTCCATTCGGAATGGTACAGTCCCGACTCCTTTCACAGCATGTTGACTCTGTTCACCAATCCTCACATGTAGATCAGAGTCCCATTTAGTCAAGCTCTCAAACACCTCATCATGTCCCTGTCATATGTTTGGTAGCCCCACTATCTAAGAACCAAGCACCCTCATGAATGGTGCTCTCCGAAAGGTGGGAGACAGGAAGAAATTCGTCCTAGAACCTGTTATCGCACAGTTTGTAGTTTAGGTCAGATGGCTAAAGGATAAAGGTCAAACTGGCGAAACAAGAACCTTCCCCACCCAATGTCACCACAATGGGGAGGTTCTTTCTATTTAGGGAGGTTAGCCCAGGGGAGACATCCCTGGCAACCTGGGGTTTTGAGGAGGCTAAGATATAAGGTCAGAGTCAAAATTTTCCCCTCACAGGGTACCACCAAAATCAGAAGGTCCGGCTAATCAGCCAATAATGAAGTATAGTCCCAAATGAGAACACCTGCCCGTAACAAAGCGACAATAGAAAAATACATATGCAGGCGATTTACAAAGGGTTAGCACTTCATGTGACCATCTGATATAATTTAAGCAATGTAAAGTAATAGATATCAATGAGATCAACGTTTTGTCAATTAATCCATCAACAACTATCAGGATGACAAAGCCAATAATGTATTCAATCAACACGTCAATCAATAAATGCTTTAGATCATCACTCAATTGCTTGTAAAATTCAAAAGCTTGTTGCGTAAAAAATAACCAACTATGACGTCAGCCTTAGTTAGGGTTAGGGTTAGTTAGTTAGGGTTTCAAGATTTAGAGTTTAAAGAGTTGTTTTAAACACTAGGACTTCAACGTTGGAGATCAAGGATCAGTGCCTAAAGGGTTAATGGAGTCAACAAGTGATGGACGCAAGAGTTGAAGGGTAAAAGTTTTCTGAGGATTAAAGGGTAGGTTTTCAAGGTGCTGCTAAAGCAGGGCCTTGAAAGCAG
>ML805370.1:81259-106509 GCA_009831015.1 Picea engelmannii | reverse complement strand
CCACCCTCCGAGCACCTTGACCTTGACCGAGAAGAGAATCCTGGTAGCAATCAATAGCCAAGAGAGGCTAAATGCACCAAGCAAGAGAATAGAAACTAAACTGAACAGATGATCCCACCCAGAAGCTAGCGCACCACTTTCCAACTCTCCCAGAAAACTTGTGCACAAAACTGTTGCTGCCTGCAATTGCCTGTGCAGATTTAGCTCTCACTGTAACTGCTGAGATGTGAAATAATGAAACTAGCGCCCTGTATTTATAGTGGACTGGCCAGTCTAACTGGGGCCGACTTCTCCTGCTGGGCATCAATAAATTCAATTTAAATATATTTGTTCAGCCGACAACTTGTCTAGGGTTTCCTTTAATTCTTTGCTTCCTTCCGGAGGATTCTAGTCTCGTCATAGGTCACAATAGAGGTTCATACCTCCCGAAGCTACCATAATATTAACACCAGAGTTGTGTGAAGCTCTCTGAGAATCCTGTGTTTCACGATAAATCGAAACACATTGAGATCAAATATCATTATATCAGAGACATGGTGCAGAGGAAAGCAGTACATGTGCAGTACCTTCCTACACATGAGCAAATTGCAGATATCTTCACCAAACCACTTGCCAGGACGAAGTTTGAGTATTTCCGTGAGAAACTTGGCCTAGTGGAGAATGCCTCCCTAGCTGAGAGGGAGTGTTGATGATTGCAGCGTCAGGTGACATTCTCCAGGATACGTTCTCCTCTGAGACTGAGTTGAGTTGACCTGTGAGAGAGCCCAGTGTTGGGTATGCCCATGTGATTGGGTGCATCGTTCTCCTTTGTGTGAGAGTTGAGTCGTCCCACAGTGTTGGGTATGCCCATGTGATGGGTGTATCGTTCTCCTCTGTGTGAGAGTTGAGTCGATGTAGTACTCCAGATGATTCTCCTATGGACTCAGTTGAGATAGAGATCTGTTGAGTATGACGTCCCTGTGGCTGAGCACAGGTCGACGTGTCCTTAGTGGCTAAGCACTAGTGGACGTGTGGATCCCTTGCTATATTGTTTAAGTGTAAGATCTACTTGTAACCCTAATTATGATGTAAAGGGTACAAATCGGCCCCACCATATGTGAAAGATAATTAAGGTTTATTGTAATAAATAATTATATTTCTGAGTTATTGAGGTTGGCCTTGTTGTGCCAACAGACACACCTATTGCTGTGTCTGGTCTTATATAAATAAAGGTGATTTCCCCATTGAGGAAACACACACTCACACTTGTAATTTCGGAATTTCAGCAAGTGCATTTAAGGTTGAAGTGCGCAACTCTCTTGGGCGCTAGTTTCAAGGTTGTAGAAGCACCCTCTTGTGTGCATTAGGGTTTTATTGTTGGAAGATCTTCTCTTGAGAATATAGCAAAGGATTGTTGGGTTTTTTTCCCTTGAGTAGAAGGGTTTCCCGAGATATTTCTTGTGTTCTTGTGCATGGTAATTCTTCTTGTGATCTTGGTTATTGCAGCACTTGTGTATGGTGTAGTTGCATTTGTTTATGGTTCAAGTACATACTAAATGAAATAAACCTCATGCTTGAGCCTAGCATAGTGAAAATTCAACAAGCCCTTGGCAAAAGAGAACTTTGAGGCATTCAGAGACAAACTTGGATTGGTGCAGAATTCCTTCCTCACTAAGAGGGAGTGTTGAGAATTATAGCTCAGATAGGAACTTTCACACAGGTTCCATGTGAAAGTGTGAGAAGTAACACAAGTTCCATGTGAAAGTGTGAGAAGTAGTTCGAGATATTTTCGAAAAGTGATTCTATTTTCGAAAAGTAAATTCTATTTTGTAATTCACTTTAGTTAAAAAAGTGAAAGTCTTATTTTTAGCAGTGGAGTCTAAAAAGTGTATGCGTGCATGCATGACTTAGACTAAGAGTAATCTCATAAATAGATTAGGGTTTTGATTTTGGCTAAAACTATAGAGACAGGTCAAGATAGAGAGTTCAAAGACACTTGAACACTTGAGCAATTGAGCAAGTTGAGAAACAAAGAGGGAGAGAAAGCAGGAAGTCAGGAAAGAGACATTTCTAGCAGCACGCAGTTCAGTGTAGCAGTCCTCAACAGTCCGTACAGCGTATGGAACAGTTATGTACAGTCGTATGGACAGCACCATACGGGTCCATACAGTGATACGGACAGAGCCATATCAGCATCCGTACAGGCCGTACAACCATACAGCAGGCCGTACTCTCCCAGCAAGTTGTTATGCTCAATTTGAGGTGTTTTTTGCTCTCTGTGCAGTGCTGTTTTTTGGGCAGCTTGTGGAGATTTCCTTGTAAGTTTTTCAAAGGAATGAAAACCAGTTATTAAGGGAGTAATTACCTGTGTTGTGTGCATTTAATTTTTATGCTTCTGCTATTTGATTTCCAGCTATTGTATGATTAATGCTATGGTCTGAAATTTATTTCTGCAATAATTAAATTCAGCAATCTTGTTTGATTGAGATCGTAAGAACTTTAGTCAGCTATGGCTTGGCAATTTTCAGTCACTAGCTCAAGTATACCTTTCTTTGTTTTAAGTCTGCCCAGTTCAGGTCATCATCGTAGCACTGGAGCACATCAACGCCCATGCCAAGGTGGGCTTCTTGCCAGTTTACATGATAAGGATGGTAGCCTGGGCTTCTTGTCAGTGGGACAAGCCCGTTTCCTTGTATCGGTTGCTTTCGACACAAAGATACATTGAATATATATCTTGGAGTTAAGACCAGCTTCGTTATGTATTGCTTAGCTTTTGACTAATCCACAAGATGGACAACAAAAAGTAGATAAGTAATTGTGGCTGTTCATCGGAAGGCCAATATGTGTTCAATGGGGTTTGCAGTAAAAAGTCGATCCAGAACACAGGAGATTACTAAGGAATTCTTCAGACAATCAAGGAATCAATAGAATGAGATGGGTGGTAAGATTTATCTTTTAATAATTTACCAAGAAATGAGAGAACTCAAATTCCAATCCACACTCATTGGACCTATGACGGGTACTGACAAGCATTAAATGGCGTCAGAATTCTGATATTAAAAAGAAATGCAGCTAAAGATAACGAGGTGAACTGTTTCTCAATTTGGAAGAAATAGAAGTACCTCTGGCTCTTGCTTCCTCGGCTTCGCTTTGAAGAGCATCCAGTTGGGCTTTAAGCTGCTCTGCAGTCGTCTGCGTTTGCGTGACATTGTCGGTGGCTGAGAATTGAGCGACCAAACTCTTTTTAATTCCCCACGCCCTCCTCGAATCCCCAACCTTGACGCCGATGCTTCTAATTTGAAGGCGTGGGATAGGTTCGCAGTTTACATTGAAGTTGCATGAAATCGAGGTTGGCGTTGGAAAACATAGTGCAACACCCATACTCCACTCTGTTATCACCCACCCGAATTTTCAGTAACTAGGAAGGGGATTCCGAAATGAAAAACATAAGAATTGTGTTTAGTGAACCGTATAGTATTCTCCATGTACAGGATTTGTCTAATAATTTTAGTGAGACAAAACTATCTTTCTAATGGAATAAACTCTGTTAAAGGTCACGGTTTGTCTAATCATTTTAGTGAGACAAAACTATATTTCTAATGAAATAAACACTCTTGAAGTTCACAGCTTAGTTATACGTGCTTAGTTATACCTCAAATTGATGTAAGAGACATTCTTGTTTGTAGGATAAGTCACAATTGAGTTATACCTCAAATTGATATATTAGACATTCGTATTTGTGGGATAAGAGATTCCTTTTAAGTCTATAAAGGTGTGTATATTATAGTTTGCTCCAAATTTGAATCTGACATTCTAAGAGGAAACACATGCTCTTAATCATTAGGCTCATTCAAGTTGAATATAGAGGTGTGTGAGTGTTGTGTGTAGTCTTGATGATGGGCATTGTAAGTATTGACTTAATTAGTTCTGGTTTTTTTCAATGCTTCACACAAATATAGTCATTAACTTGCATCCATTGTTTTTTTTTCTATTGATAATGAGGATTTCCATACTCGAGGGATGGGTCACTACTTTCCAACATACTTAGGAATAACCAAGTGTATGCTCACAAGGTGAGGCTTTTATTTTTGTGTACCCGTCAACTTTTATTTGCATGTAACCTACAACAAACATGCTCTAAGAACCCAACATCCTAGTATTGAGAAGGGGTTTAGGGTCCTGCAAGAATCGACCATATGCACTAATGGGGACCAAACCCCACTAAGATCGCTTGGTCTACCCACTTAGGATTTTTGTACCTTAAGCCACTAGTTTTGTATATATTTAAGAATAATCCATGTTAGAAGTTTAACGGATGACAGTTGAGTGATAGACTATTATAATGTCTTCTTGTTGATATACTACCAAGGCATTACCTACTTTTTAAAACAAAAATTGGAAGATAATATATTAAAAGGGGCATAAATGGCTATCAAAATTTATAGAGATGTCTCATGTGTTGCTTCAAGTAAAAAATGCAACTTTCATATGCTATATACGAAAGTTTGCAGAAACTTAAGACTACTATAGACCAACTATTAGCGCAATTATAATGCTTATAAAAAATACCCAAAATACATATTTCTTTGAAAACATAAAAACTAAATGAAGATATGTTGACTAGTTGCTTCCTCCTAGTAAGTCTGTTGGTCCACTTCCATTGCTTCCTTGGATTGGTGTACAGTCTCCTTGTAATACCCCTAGGTCAAACCTCAATTGTACATGTACATATAGGCTGGTGAGCCAGGATATTTTGGGTCAGAGTGCCATTGTGATTCTCAGTGTCAGAGTGCCATTGTGATTCTCAGTGCGGAGAGCCTAGATGTAAAAAGGCTAGCAGGCTTATCATTGTAATATGTCATCACACTCGGATTATTAATAAAAATACATCATTGCTACAGACCAACTAGACAAAAAGAGTATGGGGGGCTAGAACTCCATTAGAGGGAAAGGGGGGCTAAGGGTCTAGGAAGAGCGGCTAAGCCCAGGGGAATATTATATTAATATTTCCTAAAGTCTAAGTTATATAATATTTTTTTCCTAATTCCTAAGGATGGGGAACGTATCATCCCACTGGGGACAAGGTAGTTCCCAACATGACAAGTGTCAATTTGGGAACATGCATACACAAAGTTGGGATTTAGAGTATTCTAATTATTCTATCATTCGCTCATCATTCTCTCATTCACTCTTACCATTCGTATTCTTCTTGCCATCCATCACTGGTACTGTACTTGGGGAGCTTGGAGTTGATTGTAACCAGTGAACCTGGTTAGTTTGAGGAGAAGAAGTAGTTTGTTATGCCTGTGTGCATTTTGAAGAAGCAAGTTATCATGCATGGGTGCATTCTAAAGAAGCGGGTTGTCAGGCCCATAAGCATTCTCTCTAGGGGAGAGAACTGCTATGAATTTCCCTGTGTGCTTGAAAATAGCTACAAAGCTCTGAGACTTTATGTCTGACTTGTTGTTGCAGCCCAAAAGGGAAGTGGCACAGTCGAAGGATTGTTGAGCAGAGAAGGGGTACACTTCTTGGGGTGGGACAGGTTGTGGGAAATGGGAAGTTGTAGGCTAGTTGCAGGAGTTGGCACCTTGACCTAAGTTTATTGTGCTTGTTAGACCTTACTCTCGCTTAGAAAGCCTTCGTTGGTGGAGTTTCTAGCCTCAGCTCCGGGGTGACCTGCTGCTGAGAGTTTATGAGCAGCAGAGTCTATGGTTGGGAGGAAAGTTTGAGGTCTGCACGTAGTTGGTGAATTATTAAAAGAGAAGTGTTATTTTGTTTGTGTTTTTATGTCATTTATTGTGTGAAGGCTTATATAAATTTTGTATGTTTTACTATTATGCATGAATCGTATGTTGTTTACATTGCATAATTATTGCATATGCAAAGGATGTAATAAATTAAATTGTATCGGAGACAAAATTCTTGTGTGGCATGGCCCAGCTTGGGGTTGGGGATGCTACATTCCAGTATCAGAGCCCCAGTTCAATACTGAGCCTACACGGGCCAAATAACAGAGCACTGGAGCTGAATTCATGGATTAAAATTTCAGAGGCATTTGTAAATTGCTTGCTAAAATTCCCCGAGGAAAAGTTCAAAGTACGTCTACAAATTGTTTGATAAAAGTACTCTTACGAATTTGAGGGAAATTCACGAATAATTGAAGAAAATTTAGACCACGGATTAAAAATCCCCAATTTAAATCTTTATTTGGGCATTTTCAGGCCTGTAATTGTCGAATTTCATATTTACAAAGCTTCATTGACAATCGAGGAAAGAAATTTTAAAATTGGGTGTATTTGGAAAAATCGCAAAATGATAAATTTTGGAAAATTGGAAAAATTTGGGTATTTTTTTCGTACAGTAACATCAGCATGACGTGGAGGCCACGTGTCATATGATGTGGCATAAGGGTGATGTATATTGCCATGGTGGCAAGTACACAGTGGCTGGTGGCAGGTGATGTGGAGTTGTGATGGCGGGGTGCCTACCTGTCCTACAAAGCCTTGACTCCATACCCATGGCGAGATCTAAAAAATTGACTAAGTATCAAGACATTGTGGAGCGCGATGAATGATATAAATTTGTATAACTATGAGGAAGAGGTCTGATAGGTAGGGTTGCAGATATAGACAAGTGAATTGGGAAAATGCCTTAGACCATGGTGAAATGTTTGGAAAAGTTTCTAAGTATGGGTGCAAAATAAGGGCAGCGGAATGTGAGAGTGTATTTTAGAGGTTGCAGAAGTTTGAATGCAAATGCCTTAGACCCGTGGTGAAATGTTTGGAAATTTTTCTAAGTATGGGTGACCAACGATAATAGACCAAAAGTCAAGATTAAATCTGAAGGAATGATCGGACAGTTGTTGAGTGTTGAAGCTATGTTGCATGTGCTAATGGATTTTCTTTCCTAGATGATATTCCTTTTCTTTCCCTTGTTATCATTAACTTTATGTTCAAGAATTGAGCAAGAGAACAGTCATTGGAAAGGAACTGAATAGAGGAGTCCATGTATTTACCCAAAAATGTAAATGGGGCAGTAAAATTCACAAGAAATCATGAACGATATTTCGGGTGCATTTAAAGGGTAGAATGGTGCATAAAATGATAGATTTGTTAAATTATCGTGGACTAACAAATCTTATTGCATGCACATTTTCCAAACCTAAGGGCACAGATAGAACCAAGCAAAATTCAATGGAGAGATCAGAGACTAGAGGCATGGAAGATGCACAAAGAACATCCAATGGGCATGGTGTGAGCATGGTAACGCAGGGATAGAATCCAATGGGCATGGAGAAGGCAAAGAGGATAGCATGAATTTGGTGGAGACTATTAAGAGTCTGCAAAGAGATGTGCAAAGTTATAAGACTTATAATGAGAATCTTATGAAGGCTAAGGAGTAGCAAGATGGCTTCAACATCAAGTTGTTGCAGAGCTTGGACAAAATAGAAAAGAAAATGGATAAGAAGTCGGAATCAAGCAGTCCAGGAGTCATGGAACTCCTGCCAAAAGGGAAGAATCTAGAAGTGCGGGTAGACATCATCATCACTCATTAAGGCACTCAACTAGAAGGGAATACAACAGTCCAAGTATATCTTCTATTAGAAAGCATAAGAAGAGGTTTGAGGTAGATGAGATAAAAGAATAAATGAATAAGATCAAACCTTCTACCTTTGATGCTAAGCATAAGAAAGATGAGGATGAATAGACTTGGTTATTAGGGATGATAAAATAATTTCAGTTGCACAATTATTCCTCATGGGGCAAAAGGAAGAATTGACATTTATAAGATGAAGGGAAAAGCATCAATGTGGTGGCACCAACTTGTGCAAGTACAACACATTGACGAAAAGAAGATCACTTTGAGGCAGTTCAAGAAGTAATTTCAAAAGAAATACTTGACCAAGTGTTATTATGATAGGAAGATGAAGGAGTTCTTTGAACTCAAGCTTGGGAGTATGACCATGAAAGAGTATGAGAGAATATTTCTAGAATTGTTGAAGTATGTTGCCTAATTCATAGTTGGCTTCCATCGATATTCAGTGACAAGATACAGCATGATGATCCCAAGACATTGAATGAAGCAATAAGGAGATTCGAATGCCTCTATGATTAGCATACAGGAAGACCAACATTCCAAAAGGCTTGGGAAGATAAGAAGAAAGGTAAGATAGAGCAGAGGAAGAAGGGGAACACGCCACCATTCTTCAAGAATAATTCTCAAGGGAAGCCAACTCAAAATGAGCCCATAATGTCATAAACTTTGGGAAAGAGGCCAATGCAACATGCTATGAAATGTTGGGGTTGTAAGGGTGATCACATGTACATAGCTTGCCCTCATAGAGGTGAAAAGTGAGGATTGTTCACCAAGAAAGCTTAGTTGCAATCCCATATGACTGAAGTGGAAGGTAAGATCAATGATCAACCTATTGCTATCTTAATTGATTCAGGAGCTAGTCATAGTTATATAGATCCTAAGTTGGTGGAAAGATTTCATTTTCCAAGAAGAAAGCTTGGGAAATCTTGGTTAGTTCAATTAGCTACAAGAGCAAAAAGAAGAAGTTATGAGATGGTTAAGGAGTTTATGATGGACATGAATGGATTGAGCACAAGTGTAGATTTGAATATCATACATTTGGGTTCTTATGATTACCTAATAGGTATGGATTGGTTGGAAAAGCATCATGTTGTCCTAGATTGTTATAACAAGGCATTTACTTGCTTGGATGAAAAAGGGAACTTGAGGACAGTTCAAGGTATTCCAAGGGAAATATCTATAAAAGAGGTTTCAGCCTTACAACTGAAGAAAAGCTTCAAGAAAGGATGCCAAATATTTGCAGCACATATGGAAGACGCAGCTAAGGATAAAGTGTCAAGCATTGAAGACTATGCAGTTCTAAAGGAGTTTGAGGATGTATTTAAAGAGATATTGGGGTTGCCACCGAAGAGAGATATTGATTTCTCTATTAATTCAATGCCTGGAGCAACCCCAGTATCCAAGACTCCTTATAGAATGAGTACTCTAGAGTTAAAGGAGTTGCAAATGCAACTTGAAGAGATTTTGAAGAAGGGGTATATATGCCCAAGTGTGTCATCTTGGGGTGCCCCATTGTTATTTGTGAAAAAGAAAGATGGTACTTTGAGGTTGTGCATTGATTTCAGGTAGCTGAACAAGGTGTCTGTGAAGAATAAGTATCATTTGCCAAGGATAGATAATCTTTTTGATCAATTGAAAGATGTAAAGGTATTCTCAAAGATTGACCTAAGGTTGGGATATCACTAGGTGAGGGTTAAAGAAGAAGATATCAACAAGACAACATTTAGAACAAGGTATGGTCATTATGAGTTTACAGTGGTGCCATTTGGGTTGTCAAATGCACCAGTTGTCTTCATGTGTCTAATGAATGGTATTTTTAGAAATTACTTGGATAAGTTTATCATTGTCTTCCTGGATGACATGCTTATTTACTCTAAGTCCGAAGAAGAGCATGAGTAGCACTTGATGATAGTGCTACAAGTATTAAGGGAGAATTAATTGTATGCAAAGTTGAGCAAGTGCTCATTCTATCAAAGGCAGATACATTATTTGGGCCATATCATTTCAGAGGAAGGGATGGTTGTGGATCCTGAGAAGATAAGAGCCATTGAGGGATGGCCAGTACCAAAGAATGTCTCAAAGGTGAGATCATTCATAGGGCTTGCAGGATATTATATAATATTTATTGAATGTTTTTCAAGGATTGCACACTCAATCACTTCCTTGCAAAAGAAGGGTGTGAATTTTGAATGGACCTTTGAAAGTGAAAAGAGATTTCAACACTTGAAGGATTTATTAACAAGTGCACCAATCTTAAGGATTATTGATCAAAAAGAAGATTGTGTTGTGTGCATTGATGCATGCAAGGAAGGACTCGGTGGAGTCCTTAGTCAAAATGGGCATGTGATATACTACGAGTCAAGAAAATTAAAAGAGCATGAGAGACATTATGCCACTCATGATTTAGAATTGGAAGCCATAGTGCATGCCTCAAATATGTGGAGGCATTGCCTCTTGAGAAGAAGATTTGAGTCGGGGACAGACCATAGTGGTCTGAAATATTTGTTTGGACAACCAACTTTGAATGTTAGGCAAAGTAGATGGTTGGAATTCCTCGGTGAATATGACTTTGATATTAGGCATACCAAAGGCAAGGAGAACAAGGTGGCGGATGCACTCAGCAGGAGGGTGCATGAGATGCATGCTACGACCATTGCCCATTCTTGAGTGGAAATGGGAAGTGGTGACAATTGATTTCATCACCAAGCTACCCAAAACAACAAAGAAACATGATTCCATCATGGTGGTGGTGGATAAGCTCACTAAAGTTGCTCATTTTATTCCAGTGAAGCTAACTCACAAGGTAGCTAACATTGCAGATATCTATATGATGGAAATTGCCATGCTTCATGGTGTGCCTAAGGCTATTGTTTCTTACAGAGATCCCAAGTTTACATTAAACTTTTGGAAGGGATTATTCAAAGTATTTGGCACAGACAAATCTAAACTTTAGCACAACCTATCATCCAAAGTCAGATGGGAAAACAAAGAGGGTCAATCAAGTGATTGGAGATATGTTGAGGATGTATGTGATGGATAAACCATCAAAATGGGAAGATTACCTACACTTAGTTGAATTTGCTTATAATAATGGGTATAAAGCATCTTTGAAGATGAGCCAATTTGAAGCATTATATGGCAGAAATTGCAATAAGTCGGTGAGTTGGGACAACCCAACAGATAGAGTAGTGGTCATGCCAAAATTGCTCAGGGAAATCGAAGAACAGATGGTGAAGATAAAGCATAATTTAAAGGCTTCTCAAGATAGGAAAAAAATCTATGCAGATAAGGGAAGAACTCACAGAGAGTTTAAAGTGGGTGACCATGTGTTCTTAAAAGTAAAGGCCAAGAGAAGTTCCCTGAAGTTGGGAAACTATTCAAAGCTTACAGTAAGATATTGTGGACCCTTCGTAATCCTGGGGAGGATCAGTCTTATTGCATACATGTTTGCACTACCATCCATGTGCATTCATAATGTATTCTATGTGTCTTTGCTTAAAAAGAATGTGCATGATGCTAATCATGTAATTGATTGGAATGCGATTCAGGTGGAGCAAGAAGGATACTTTCAAATTTAGTTGATGTGCATATTAGATTGGAAACTCAAGCTGCTTCAGAATCGAGCACTAGGGCTAGTAAAGGTCACGTGGACTTGTCATGGACTTAGAGATGCAACCTGGGAGCATGAAGATGCCATGTAGGAGGAGTACCCACATCTTTTTGCATATTTTTGAAGAATTTTGGATTGTACATGTGTATATAATGCCTTGAGGATGGTCCATAAATAAGGGGGAGGAAAATGTAATACCCCTAGGCCAAACCCCAATTGTAAATGTACATATAGGTTGGTGAGCCAGGACATTTTGGGCCAGAGTGCCATTGTGATTCTCAAATCGGAGAGCCTAGATGCAAAAAGGCCAATGAGCCTATAATTGTAATATTTCATCACACTCAAATTATTAATAAAAATACATCACTTTTGCAGACCAACAAAACAAAAAGAGTATGGGGGACTAGAACTCCACTAAAGGGAAAGGGGGTCTAAGGGTCTAGGAAGAGGGGCTAAGCCAAGAGGGCTTAAGCCCGAGGGAATATTATATTAATATTTCTTAAAGTCTAAGTTATATGATTTTTTTATCCTAAGTGCTAAGGATGGGGAACGTATCATCCAACTGGGGATAAGATTATTCCCATCATGGCAAGTTTCAATTTGGGAACATGCATACATAAAGTTGGGAATTAGTGTATTCTAAGTATTCTCTCATTATGCTATCATTCAATCATCATTCTCTCATTCACTCTTACCATTTGTACTATTTTTTCCATCCATCATTGGTACTGTACTTGGGGATATTGGAGTTGATTGTAACTAGTAAACTTGGTTAGTTTGAGGAGAAGAAGCAGGTTGTTAGGCTTGTGTGCATTATGAAGAAGCGGGTTGTCAGGCCCGTGAGCATTCTCTTTCGGGGAGAGAATTGTTGGGAATTGTTTTTCCTGTGTGTTGGGAAATAGCTACAGAGCTATGAGACTTTTTGTCTAGCCTGTTGTTGAAGCCCTAGAAGGGAAGTGGGACAAATGAAGGACTATTGAGCAGAGAAGGGATACACTTCCTAGGGTGGGAAAATTTGTGGGAAATGAGAGGTTGTAGGCTAGTTGCAGCAGTTGGCACCTTGACCTGAGTTTATTGTGTTGGTTAGACCTTAGTCTGGCATAGGAATCCTTCCATGGTGGAGTTTTTAGCCTTAGCTCGGGTGTGACTTTCCATTGAGAGTTTATGAGAAACATAATCTATGGCTAGGAGGAAAGTCTAAGGTATGCACGTAGTTGGTGAATTATAAAAAAGATAAGTGTTATTCATCTAAGTTTTTATGTTATTTACTGTGTGAATGCTTATATAGATTTTGTATGTTTTACTATACATGTTTATGCATGAATTGTGTGTTGTTTGCATTGCATAATTATTGCATATCCAGAGCATGTAATAAATTAAATGGTATCAAAGACATAATTCTTGTGTGGCATGGCCTAGCTTGGGGTTGGGGCTGCTACACCCCTCTTCTTTAGGTTCACCTTTTGTATTGTTGGAGACACGTTGATTTGAAGCTATCGACAATGAATCTTTGCGTAGATTGAAGACTAAGTTTCTCAGCATACAACACTCTACCTCAAGCTTGTTTATTTTTTGTCTTTGCTCACCTAGAAGATTCATATTGCTTGCATTTTGTGCTACACATTGTTTCTCATTGTCATGGACACTGACAAATATTAACCTGAGAGTTATGCCATTACTCCATAATGTTTCCTCGTGCATTCTTAATATCCTACGAATTTCAATAAGATCCCTTGGGTCCATAATGGCAAGATACATAGACAGTGGAGATGGACCCAAATAATAAAAACAAAAGCTAGTGCATGACTGTTCTAGGACTGCACACCAATCCCTAGGTATTCTGCACCTGAAAATGAAGGTGACAAGTCCTGAGATTGCTAGGTAGAGTCCAACATCATGGCTAAATTTGTGGAGCATAATCCAAAACTAGAGCCAAAAGATAAAATTTTGGATAAACATATAGAAAGATCCCAAAATCCAACCATTGGACTGCCTAGGCCTGAGGATGAGAGTTCTAACACTCCTATAGGTTACAAAACAAATGCATAGAGCATGGGGGCTACGAATTGTCTTCCCAAGCCCTAGCCCTTTTGAACAAACTCTAAGAGGAAAAATAAAAAACTGAAACCAAACACGTAGACCATAAAGAATCCTAGAAAAGACCTTGACAACCATACCACAAAATAAATAGTCAGGGTAGCATAAACCCTACCTGTTTCAAATGGATACCAAGTCTCCAACAAGACATATAACTTGAGCATGCCAGAGCATAATTAACAAATCCCTCCACCACAACAAGCAAACCAAGTGACCAACTCAAGCTAAGAAAACAATAGAAGACCCAACAAAAAACATTGTGGTGAATCCACATTCCCCATCGGGGCATCCCTAAAAAATCCCACCTCTCATGATCCCACCTCTCATGTTGGAGTTAATAGCAAAGGGAATAAAGCACAAGACAAATTTCAATGTTCATGTGTCATAGCATATGGCTTGTGTCCTTTCAACTCACTCCAATGCATATGAATGTGATCCCTTCATGTAGCATTCTATCTGCTCCATAATTTTTTTGTGACATGTCTCATAAATTAGATAAATCGTAAACTTAGGGGATGTGGGTGGTAAAGGATTCTCCATTTTAATCAAATTTCCTTGGGATAAATGGATAGCCTCATTCACTAAGCAATCGACGATCCCATTATTCTCTCTTAGAACGTGGAAATGCAAACCTTAGACAGCAAGTGAGAAACCTTGATGATTCGTGAGACAATGGAGGCCAAACTGATGTCTCCTAGATTTGATTATTGGTTCAAGGTTTTAACAAAAATTCTTGAATCATCGATTATGATCAGCGACCTTATTCTAGTGTTGATAGCTATAATTATACCTAGAAGGAGCACCTATTCCTTTGCTCGATAGTTCGTTGAGACCCCTATGCTCCACGTGAAGGAATTTCCATGATTGCCATTGGGGTCATAAATGAACCCCCCTCCCCAACTCTTGCCACTCCTAGATTCCCTTTCAAAGCTCCATCAAAAAAAGGATGTGAGACTTTTTCTTATTTCTCTAATCTGCAAATTCATGTTCTCCCAGTCTAATTTTCTAATTGAAGAATGATATGGCCTTATGACTAAGGGTGTTTGCCTCTCGAGCTAATATATCAAACTTACACATCCAAGCCTACTCTTCTTGGTCTACAATGTATTGATTTTGTTGGACTAACAAGGCATTACCTCACTAAATCATTGTGTTTTTATTTCAACTGTGTGTTTTTTTGTTTGTTATTGTGAAACGTTTATCTTAGCTTTGTTATTTTCTACACTTAACTAAGTCATTAGTTGTTAAATCTATTTAGCCTAATTCACACTTAGTTAGATATGTGTTTCATCACAAAATTTGCACCACCTTCCCCACAAGTGTTTGTGCACCCATGTGCACATAAACACAATTGTTTTCATGTCAAATATATGTCATTGCAATGTCACCCCTTTGGTCTCTCTAGTTTGCACATCATTAAGGATAAAGGCATACATTTTCTCAACCTATGGATTAACATTACTTGGAACATGACTCCTTTTCAGATCTACATACATGATCCAAGCTTTATCTTCACTAAAGCATATAATAAGTTGTGATTACTGCCTATGGTCCCCAACCACTTCCCCCCCACACCTCCCACTTCTACTTTCTATGTAAAAATTGATACAAGTTTGGAATACACCCAAACCTTAGACATCTTCTCAAACAATCATCCATCTCATGGGCCAGACATTTCTAAGCAAATTCACATTCCTCTTTTCTCTTTAGGGTTTCCTGGTGACCCTATCACTAGATTTGTTGCCTCTCATGTAATCCTTATTTGATGTGCCATGCTTTCACCACCCATTAGCATTATTTTGATCACTACTTCAATGGATCATTTCATGACACACACTGTAAAAGTTCATGAGTATGATAATTTTTTGAACTAGTAATTACACATTCTATTTGTGCAAAAATATTTTATCTTTGTCAGTGTTAAAACACAACAATGAGCCTAAGATTCATTTCTTCATTAGAACCCTTTGAATATCTTCCTTCCATTGGTGGTAGTGAACGAATCCATAATTTACCACTTTTAACAATGTTGAAGCACTATTTATGCATGCATTCCAATGATTGTCATATCCCTATGTGTTCTAATTTAGCAATTTGTGCCCCTTCAACCATCAATGACATCAAGCACACCTTCATTGGAATGTTTGGTAAACCATGACTAGTCCAAAGTTCAACCATAAGACATTGTCTAGTCGCGCCACATCCAGTACATGGTGCATCTAATTGCATTAATACTCTTCATTTCTCAATGCACTTATGGATTCATTGAAATGCCACTTGTTATCATATTGACCACCTGATGTACACCCTTTTGAGCCTTAACAACACAATAGTAGTTGTCTTAAGAGAACTAGCATGGGCGTTGTTAACATATGGGTCCTTGCCCACTGAACCACAACAATGCTCATGCACACATATTCACCAATATGAACTAACTAAGCAATTTGTTGAATTATATGTATTAGATGGTGACGATATCATGGTGTGCATCAATGCACAATGCCTTAGACTCTACCACCAACGAGCATTATTTTGAGGAAAAATGGTAATGACCACTATAGTTTATTAACCCGAATCTTCTTATCATCTACTGATGCATGTTACATCTTTTACCTCCCTCGATGAAATGAAATCAATGTTATATTCATAACCTTTGTCTCAATGGGTCATTTTCTTTGTATTTTCCCTTCTCCTTCTCCAATTTGCATCTTCTATGTCTATTCATGCTTTATCTTATTCATTGTCAATGATGACAAACCCACTACTTCTAGTAGATCAATCCCCCTGAAGAGTTTGATAAACCTATTCAAGAAAGCTAATAGAATATTAAAACAAAAAGGAACAATGACACATATACACAATATAGACAAAGATTTACCCAAGAAACCCTTAATTGGAAAAGCCAACAAACTCAAAGCTACACATATTTCTCGTTGCATTAACAAAATTAGTTTACAATACAATATGTAGGCATTCTACAACATCATCCTACCCTAATCTACCAAGCAATATTAGATTACAATGGGTATAAAACTATGGGTTAAAATGACCCAGAACCCATAAATACACTTATAATGGTCTAAACAAAATAAGGAGCTAAAATAATTTTCTTGAGGGCTCCCACCCCCAATCCCTCTAGAGGTAGTGACCACGGGATTGCAAAAACATGCTAGGGTGCACAGTCTATACATGCAAAGAATACAACACATCCAACAATCTCCCACTTGTTGAATACTTTGCAACATGACCTACATAATCACAAAGTCAATTGCTTGGGGAAGCCAAGCTAGTGATTACTTGCACCGAGAAAAATTCTTGGTACTTACAGATTTTTTCAATGAATCTACACCATTTTTCAAGGTATCAACTTTCTCCAACAACTCCTTCTTTTATTTAACCATGTCTCTAATAAAATGGTACTTCACTGCTATATGCTTTGTCTTAGAATGATAAGCATGGTTCTTTACCAAAAATATTGCACTTTGATTGTCACAATCTATTGTTACAACTCTCTATAGGAGCCCAACATCTGAAAAACAATCTTTGTAGCCATACCGCATCCTTACTTGCATGAGTGGTTGTCATGTGCTTCGGTTCTATAGTTGAGTGTTATGTCACAAATACTTGAGATAGCACAATAAACCACAATACACACCATGTACACCAAATGTCAGTGTGGAGTGCAACTTCAAGATATATAAGAGAGATGAGTTCCATAATAACTCCTTAATGAACATGAGAACCTCCTCTAAATTTCCTAACACATTCATACATCCAATATCTTGTCAAATAATGTTTTTTTGATGCCCTATTCCATGAATATTGTTGATTTTTCCATTTTCTTCCTAGGTAATGTCGATGTCAATCTTCTTGTCTTTCTTGAAAACTTTCTTGGTGATGAGAGTTTCAATATGGTTTCACATGTGATGGTTTTCCTTCATTTTTTAGACCCATGTCATCCATCTTATTTTAGAGACAATGGCATCCTCAATCCTGTGTGCTTCGCCTTCAATACTACCTATTTTTGAGATAATTCCATCATATTTAACTTTGACATTTTCAAACTAGAGCTCAACTTCTTCAATTATTTTCTGGTGACCTTCTTGAATCTTGTCTTCCTTCTCTTTTTCAAGCTATAATGTGATGCCATCCATCAACTTCTTCAATTCCAAATTGCATTTCTATTTTTTCCTCATCCATATTTAGGGCTTCTTCAATTTTCTTGCAAATTTCCTCGTCGGGTCTTTTGGTAGTCTATTCATCCAAGATCCTTGTTTTTTTCTTGATTTTTACAATGCGTCTTTTCTTGTTTTAATCTCTTGCCCTCATCCAATAGTTTTTTATTATGGTTTTGTAATCTACATATTTCTTCATCCTTCTTACATTTTCTCATATTTCCTTGCTTTAAGTTATTAACCTCCTCAATAAGTGATTCATTAAGTGATTGCAACTTACACGATTGATAACTCATATTCTTAAGATCTTCTTTTAATTCATCACTATATTTCTATAATTTGGAAATTTCTTCTTTAATTTCATGGAATTTATCTTTAATTGTATGCATCGCTTCTATTTTTGACTCCTTGATCCATTTTTTTAGAACATTTTTTCATATACTTCTCATGTGGTATTTAGTCTAGTATCTTTATCAATACTCATCCATCACTCTTAATATTCACCACAAAAATGATTACTTACCCCCAAAAGAGTCTTACAAGTTTCCCTTATCATCCTCAACCATTCCTTAGGATTGATTTCATTTTTATCTTTATCTTCACTAAAGTAAGGTATTTCCATTAGTTATACTTGGGGTCCAAACCATTAACTTCAAATTCCAACCTCAATATATTGACAATAATGATCCAAAATGGTTATTATTCTTTTTCCAACATATTTCTCTTTCCAATGGATTTTGGATCACCTAAATTGGACCTTCTAGTCACAAGTTATGTTAATTTCAAGATAATGTGTCTTTTAAAACCTCGATTTAGAGATTGTCTTGATGACCAACCTTTGTCTTGATATATCTATGAAATTTCAGCCCTTGTAGGTTTAAAATTTCATCATTTAGTATCTCGATATGTCTTCTCTGCAATGTCATAGGTTTGACCACATTTTAAATTGCTAAGAGAAAGTTATGGTAACTTTCCCAAAACCTATTGTTTTTGTCCCTTTCAGGAGAGCAAACTTGTACATAGTGCCACATGTTCAATTTTTCATATCTACTTTTGAAATTTGGATCTAAAATACTATGATTTGTCTTGTTTCCAATGAACTAGTGGCACTCTATTTGGAGTTATCTAGCTTCATATATGACTATTTTACAAAGAACACATATTTGAGACTAGTTTCAAGACTAGCCAAAAATCCCAATTTCCATAGCCTATATTTTCAAAAGTATAGCAAACCAAAACTTGAAATTTTTACCACAAGTCGCTATGTCTCCTTAAGGCTCCCAAAAATTTCAATGTTTGAAACTTCCCAGGAAAAAAGAAAAAAGAAAAGGTTATAGCGAAAATACTAATATGACTCATTTGAAGGAGCCAAACCCAAGGATCATAAGCTCTAATGTCAAATATTATGTGACAAATACTTAAGATAGCACAATAAACCATAGTACACATCATGTACACCAAATATGAACATGGACCATAACTCAAAGATAGATAAGAGAGATGAGTTACACAATAATTCCTTAAAGAATAGGAGAATCTCTTTCAAATACCCCAATACATTCTTACATCAAAATCACATCTTCCCTCAATAATGACTACATGATCTCTATATATACTTATTCATACATTGCAAATGTGGAACCTTTATTAGACCGACCACTATTACATATATATTAACCCCATTGCATATATGTTTAACCTTGTATATGCCTTGCTTGGGGTCATATCATATACATTTAACTCCATATATACTACCCTAATGGTCATATCAACGAGAATGCAATTGAAACCTGCCTCTTGCTCATCTAGATAATTATTGCACCAAACAAGCTAAATGCATAACCACATATGGATCTTTAGTGATCAAGATTTTCAACCTAGTTTGCATCAACAAAACCTTGTACATAATACTATGTGTGGTCCAAGCCATCCTTCGTAGCAAATTGCATAATGTGATCTACCACAAAATATCTAAAAACCGTTTTTACAATAGTGACATATTCCTTCTTGAGTTTTGACATAGATCTGCTCAAAACTACCACTACATTGGCAATGTTCAGTTGGTACAAACCATGGCATTATTCAAACTCCCAACAACACTTTCATAAGGAACAATAGACATGGCATCTTCCTCTTGTGTCTTGATACACTATTATGCAGATAACTTTACACCCACGTCAACATGGGTCTTGACTAGTTTACATTCTTGCATCCTAAACCTCTACAATATTTTCTTAAGATATTTCTTTTGATTCAACCAAAGTCTCCTATTTAAACAATCCCTCTTAATTTCCATGCCCGAAAAAAACTTCACAACACTACTTTCGTATCAGAGTGAGACAATCACATTTCTTCAAGGGTTTGGTTAAAGGAATGGATAAGTCTTTTATGTACCCAATAGTTTTTATAGTCCTCTAGTCTAAAACATGTCTAAAACCAATAGATCTTTACAAGGTTTGGTCTATTCAGCACCATATCTTCTTATAAATCAAAGAGGCATGATGTTGTGCCTTACCCCTATGTCTATAACACAATTATGGAGCACAAAATATAAAATCCTCACCAAAATGTAGTAGGGAGGAACTCCTGGATCTAAATCTATGACTTCATATGTCTCCTTCAAAATAGAGGAAACCTCTTTTGAAGGACATGCTCTTAGTTTTGATCGTGGTTGACGAGGAGCTTGTAGGAAGTGAGACAATTTCTCAAATTACGTAGGTGTCCTAGGATCATCTAATAATTTCATGTGAACTAGAACCTTCACTAAATCTTAATTTACATCATAAGGTCCCAATATTGAGAAGCATGGAGGATGTGGTTCATTAGGTGAGCTCACTTTGTTTGGAATCCAATGAGATTTGTTCTCCACGGAAAAAGGAGATATGCCTCTCATGGTTGATTTACTCTTGTTTTGTCATTGGGATTGATTTTGGTCTCATCCCCTCTCTATAGAGCAACTAGTTTTGAGGTTTGATTCCTAGTTTCTACAAAAAAACTTATGTCAAGGGCATATTCTTCTCTATAAGGAGCAACTTCCTACATATTAATGTGATTTTTTTGGGAAGTGGAAACAAGTTTGTTATTCACCCAAGGAACAGAACTATTACCTCTTTTAGACAATTCCAAATGATAAGAATATGTGCAAAAGTAACCATGGTCATGAAAATATTGACAAAAGTGGCACCAATCCACTTCGATATAAGTATTTCTAGGAGGAGGAGGAGGAAGCCTTGCCTTTGCAGGTGTAGAAAACCAGAAGTCATTAACGTTATACTTTAGGGAAATAATACAATTGTTAATATTCATCATTTAAGTGTTTCAAAAATCTCCCTATTGTCACTCTTCGATGTTATCCCCGATGGAGTTGCCAAAAAAGGATGCATTATGAGAAAAAATTGTCTCGTGTGGTAGATCCTATCTATATTGTAATTAGGGGAAACCCAAGTGTCAATTACACACCTCTTGGTAGCTCAACACAAGGCTAAGGCTACCCACACTTTAGATGGTAATGTTTTTCAGGCAGTAAAAGGAAAGAAAAGAGGCAAGAGGCTTGTGTGAATCCCTGTTAGGACCACCCGACAAGGCATTGTCCTCCCTCGATTCTTGGGAAGGCTAATAGGGGGGGACTACAAAAACATATGAATTACGAGCACACTAGTTTTTTGGACCAACAAGTCAAACGGTGCAAGCAACAAGTTTACTCACTCTTAGAAACCCTGAAAATAGATTTCAAAAGGTTTTCGAGTCAACTAAGATCTATTTTAACTAGCCAAGTAAAATTTATGTGCATTGTATATGTTAAAAGTGTCAATAAAAACCACATGGAATTAATTTCATGTAGTTGATGTGTGTGGAAAACAAGGATGCAAGGATGGTGTTGACCACCTATTCAGCTAGGGGGTCAACTCCATGTACCATGAAGATATGCATTATCAGATGCTACCAAGTCAGAGACTTTGGTTCTACGGGGCAATTTTTGCCTCCAACACGTATTTTTGTAACTCGAAATTCCGCTCCCCTACATGGGATAATAATGTAATAGATCTGCATGGATCATATTTAGGTCAGTTACCTTAGGATTTCTTCATTAGGAGAGTTCCTTTCACTGAGTGTTTTTTATCCTCAGGTTATTAATTTGGTTTTCTAGCCTTATTAATCTCCCTTGAGTTTTTCACTCCCACAAATAATTCCTCCAAAGTGGTGAAAGGTGTTCTAATGGATTCATCCTTCAGTATCTAGTGTTTAGGAATGATGTAAATGACCATGCAAGAAATCTCAAAAAGTTTCACGAAATTCCATAGAGTCTAGATAGGTTTTTTTTAATTAAATTTAATTAAATTTTGATAAAAATTGTAAAAACTAGGTCCTTGGGCTTTTGCTAGGGGTATTTGGGCTCAAAATAAATGGAATGAGACCCCCTACACCCTTGGACCAGGTTTCATCTCATTCGAACAACTGTGTTTGTCCACCATGAGTCTCGGTCAGTCAAAACAATAATTTTAATTGCTAAGCTTGACATGGTAAAAATGTCATTTTTTGTAATCTTGAGCAGATTGAGTAAAGTAAAGGTGGGAGATGATGAAAAAACACTTTCCTAACCTTTTCCAACCCTCACATCACCCCCTCACCTAGCCATTAAGCAAAAACGTCACTTTCCCTAGAGAGGTGTGCCTCCCTTCTAGAAAGTCTCCAAAAAGTAAAAAATAAATTAATTAATTAATGGGAGACTTATTCTATCCCTTGGTGTGCCTCCCTAGACCCTGCAACTCATCATTTGACTTGTCAAAGCCATGCCACCTCACTCCAACTTATTGCCACTTCCTCCATCCATGCCAAAACCCTAAAAGTGACTTTTCCTTGATGTGTGACACTTGTAACTCATCCAAGAGGGGTAGCTTTGCCTTCCCAAGTATAAATAAGATCCCTCCCTCACTCACTTCTCACCATCTCTTGAGCTATTGTTATGCTACCCGAATCTTGCCTCATCCCTCTCTCATCTTTCATCTTGTTTTCATTCCATCTCGCTCCATTCTTGAGAGGAGCTTGGAGCAATTAGTTGCTACAAACTCCTCATTTGGTTAATTAAAAATAGCTTTGGAGGATCTTGGTGTTCTTGAGATTTTGTCTTGGTTCATAGGCATTGGAGGTGATCTTGTTCCTTGTGTTTTTTATATCTGAGATCTAGAGTTAATATCTAAAGTAAATTAGTTTGTTTGGATAGATCATACAATAGTGTAGTTGTAGATCTATTTGTATAGGATAAGAGGTAGTGAAAATTAGTTTGTATTACTTATTTGTCCTATCAACTATTTCTCTCATCTCACTTTGGTTTCAAAAGTTGCAAGTTGCTTCATTGGTTTGTAAGGTTGGCTTCGAGTTGGAAGCTCTCCTTCATTACCTAACTCAAACTCCTCTCTTTCTTCTTTCTTAGATCTATTTTCTATTCATTTCACATAAGATTTGGTTTGCTAACACTCTTAGATAGGTCAAAAACTCAATATTATTTTCTAAAATTTATATGTAGGAAATTTTTGTTGAAAAACATGAATTTTCTTAACTTTTTTATGTGTTTTGCAGCATTTCCAGCAAGCTATTTTTTGCAAGTTCTCGCCAGGTCAAGGGGTTATGCTGCCAAAATTCATCCCTAAAACAAACAAAGAACCCTCCTCTTGGTTGGGTAACAATTCCCAACCTCTCTCTTATTATTCTATCACTGTAGCAAGCCCTTGGGAGTCCCTTTAGGCTTGCATTATTATACTTAATTTTTTGTTCTTGTAAAGCTTGTTAGTGCCTACATCTTGGGTGAGAGTTTGGCAAAGCCACCCCCAAAAATCGTAATAATAGTGTTAATGTTTAAGCCATTATTATAGTTGTTTGCATTTCATTAGATAACAATAGCATAATCTAAGATCACTGATAAATACACAATCACAAGAGACACAACATTTATCCTGGGAATCCTCTAGGGGAAGAAAACCCAACAAAACTTCCTTAATATAGATAACCAATACAATGCCAAGAGATCTCTTAAACTAATACAGAAAGTCCTCTCCCAAATATGCGCCACTCTCTCTCTCCTTCTTCTCCAACAGCAAATCAGAAACTTGTCTCTCAATGAGCAAGTGAGTTGTGTGTATAAGTGAGGCACTGACCTCTTTATTTATACAAGTCTGGCACGTGTGAAGTGTCTCTTCACTGGCAGGGCTGACTTCGCAAACTGGGTGGGTAAACCCACCTTTATTATATTTCTGGGCCTCTTTAATATCTGCTGGGGTCGACTTCTTATTATGCCTATTACAATTGTCTTTTGACCAATCCGCAAAAGGGGAATTGGTCCTATTACAATAACCGACATGATCAATCCACAATGGGGATTGATCCAATGAATAATATATCAAATAATAATTAGAATACTCTTTGCAGTTATATTATTTCAACACTCCCCCTTAATAAGAAGGGTATTCTTCAGCAACGTCATGCGAGAGAGAGAGAGGACAACATCATCGGGTGAGAGGACAACATCATCAATATCATCTTGGAACACTGACTGGCGTATCTATAAATCATCGAAAGTTTTCTTCATCGGAAACATCGTCATTCTCAAAGGAATGCCATCATCATTTGCATCAATATGTATTAGTATAAAAACTGACACATCATCATCATCACAACACAAGGTTGGCTCATCATAATACAAGAATGACTTTACGTCACAACTGTCAAGATGGAAGCTCAGTACTTGTCTCATCTCAATGTCTTGCTTTACATCACAAAACTCAGGCTGGAAGCAAGATACTAGATTAGCTTTACGTCACAGCTATCAATCTGGAAGCACAGTACTAGTCTCATCTCATCGTCTTGCTTTACGTCAGAACACTCAAGCTGGAAGTAAGATGCTCGTCTTACTTTATGTCACAACCATCGGGTTAGAAGTGGGATACTAGACTGGCTTTACGTCACAACTATCCAGTCAGAAGATCAGTGCTAGTCTC
This sequence comes from Picea engelmannii, assembly GCA_009831015.1. Taxonomy (NCBI): domain Eukaryota; kingdom Viridiplantae; phylum Streptophyta; class Pinopsida; order Pinales; family Pinaceae; genus Picea; species Picea engelmannii. The sequence continues at coordinate 82,060 of ML805370.1, read as the reverse complement.
ATCATATCATCTTGCTTTGCATCACAACCATCAGGTCGGAAGCAAGGTACACATCTCATCTTGATTTACGTCTGACAACTAGGTCAGAAGCAAGGAACATCTCATCTTGCTTTACGTCTAAAAACTATGTCAGAAGCAAGGAACATCTCATCTTGCTTTACGTTCGACAACTAGGTCAAAAGCAAGGAACATCTCAACTACTCCCCCTTTCGAGGAAGTTCCTTTCGGACTATGCCAAGCTTATCTCGGAAGTACTCAAACTTCACACGAGATAGGGGCTTGGTCAACACGTCAGCAACCTCTTCATCTGTGCTAATGTACTGGAGCTTTAAGGCTCCTCTCTGTACCATGTCATGGATGTAATGATAACGGATCTCTATGTGATTCAATTTGTCATGGAATACAGGATTCTCTGCCATTTTTATGCAGCTCTGGTTGTCACATAGAATCAAGGTTGCTCTCAACTCTAAGTCAAATAGGTCGATCAACAACTTTCGAAGCCATATAGCTTCACAGCTGGCAGAACATGCAGCAATGTATTCTTCTTTCGCTGTGTTGAGAGAAATACTAGATTGTTTCCTACTCTGCCATGAGATCATAGCTGATCCCAAACTGAAACAACATCCTGAAGTGCTTTTCTTGTTAGAAACACTTCCAACCCAATCTGCATCAGTATATCCACTCAATGTGAAATCATGATCTCCATCATAGCTGAGACCACAATCTATTGTACCTTTAAGGTACCTCATCACATGTTTTGCAGCCACTAGATGAACACGTCTGGGTTCTACCAGAAACTGA
>ML805370.1:69203-79663 GCA_009831015.1 Picea engelmannii | reverse complement strand
CTACCATTGTTGCTTCTGCCCATAAGCACATAGGAAGATCTTGATCATGGATCATAGTCTTCACAGCTTCCAGTATGGTTCTGTTCTTTCGTTTAGCTACACCGTTTTGTTGGGGATTATAGGGAGTAGTGAGTTCCTTCTTGATCCCAACATCTTTGCAGAAGTTCACAAACTCTTTTGAGGTATATTCTCCTCCATTATATGACCTAAGTATCTTAATCTTTCTTTCAGGAAGGTTCTCTATCAAGGCTTTGAATTCCTTGAACTTGTTGAACACTTCATCTTTAGATTTTAAGAAATATGTCCAGGTTTTACGAGAGTAATCATCAATGAATGATACATAATATACATACCCGCTAATGGAGGATGATGGTATTGGGCCACATACATATGAATGGATGAGTTCTAGGACTCCTTTTGTCTTGTTGTCCCTCTTCGGAAACGAGTTCTTGATGTTCTTCGCTTGTGCACATCCATTGCATACGCCTTTATGGTCACCTTTGAGTTCTGGTAAACCTATGACTGCTTTGCATATGTATGGTAGTGCCTTGTAGTTGATGTGGGCTAACCTTTTATGCCAAAGATCACATGATTTTTCAATGGCGTGGGACATGGCAGCCTCTGAGTGATCCTTTAGTTTATACAAGCCATTTTCTTCATTTCCAATGATGATTGCTTCATTTAAGGTTTCTCCTTTAGCTCGCATAAGAACTTCTCCATTTATAAAGGCAACTCTGAAACCTTTCTTTTCTAAAGATGAAATGGAGAGTAGGTTCTTCTTCAAGCCTGATACATATAGTATGTCCTTTATTTTTAGTGAATTCCCTAAATTCAGTTTATGGTTTGATTTTCCCACTCCCTTGATGGGATATTGGTAATCATCTCCAAGTGTCACTTTCTGAGAAAACTTCTTTTCTGAGATACAAGAGAGAGTGTTTATTTGTCCCGTCATGTGCTTGGATGCACCACTATCAATGAGCCAAGTGTCCTCTCCAGGTGTTACAGATCCTGAGAGGGTCGAGATCAAGACATGGTCTTTGATCTGCTCTCTTATCATCTTTGCGGGTGGCTCTTCATCTTCAACTACATGGGCATGGAGCCTCTTATGTTTTCTCTTGTATTCTTCTCGTCTGGCTGGAAAAAACTTCTCAGTGTGTCCCATCTTGTCACAATGATAACATTGCACAGATGAGTGTCAAACTGATCCTTAGGGGAGGGCACACTTTTCTAGATGGTTTTGGGGATGAAAAGCTTCACCATCAGAAAGCCCTAATTTTCATGTACGACAACAGTGACGTTTTTCACTTGTGAAAGATGCTTCCTTCAGCTTGGCTCTGATACCATGTTAATGTTTAAGCCATTATAATAGTTGTTTGCATTTCATTAGATAATAATAGCATAATCCAAGATCACTGAGAAATACACAATCACAAGAGACACAACATTTATCCTGGGAAACCTTCTAGGGGAAGAAAACCTAGCAAAACTTCCTTAATATAGATAGCCAATACAATGCCAAGAGATCTCTTAAACTAATACAGAAAGTCCTCTCCCAAATATGCGCCATTCTCTCTCTCTCTTTCTTCTCCAGCAGCAGATCTGAAACTTGTCTCTCAATGAGCAAGTGAGTTGTGTGTATAAGTGAGGCGTTGGCCTCTTTATTTATACAAGTCTAGCATGTGTGAAGTGTCTCTTGACTGGCAGGGCCGACTTTTCAAACTGGGTGGGTAAGCCCACCTTTATTATATTTCTGGGCCTCTTTAATATCTGTTGGGGCCGACTTCTTATTCTACCTATTACAATTGTCTTTTGACCAATCCGAAAAAGGGGATTTGGTCCTATTACAATAACCGACATGATCAATCCACAATAGGGATTGATCCGATGAATAATATATCAAATAATAATGAGAATACTCTTTGCAGTTACATTATTTCAACACCCCCCCTTAACAAGAAGGGTATTTTTCAGTAGCATCATGCAAGAGAGAGAGGACAACATCAAGTGGGTGAGAGGACAACATCATCAATATCGTCTTGGAACACTGACTGGCGTATCTATAAATCATCGAAAGTTTTCTTCATCGACATCATCATCATTCTCAAAGGAATGCCATCATCATCTACATCAATATGTATTAGTATAAAAACTGATACATCATCATCATCATCACAGCACAAGTCTGGCTCATCATAATACAAGACTGGCTTTACATCACAGCTGTCAAGCTCTGGAAGCTCAGTACTTGTCTCATCTCAGTGTCTTGCTTTACGTCACAACACTCAGGCTGGAAGCAAGATACTAGACTGGCTTTTCATCACAACTATCAAGTTGGAAGCACAGTACTAGTCTCATCTCATCATCTTGCTTTACGTCATAGCACTCAAGCTGGAAGCAAGATACTCTTCCTGCTTTACGTCACAACCATTAGGTCGGAAGCAAGATACTAGACTAGCTTTACGTCACAACTATCCAGCCAGAAGCTCAGTGCTAGTCAATGAATGATACATAATATACATACCCGCTAATGGAGGATGATGGCATTGGGCCACATACATCTGAATGGATGAGTTCTAGGACTCCTTCTGTCTTGTTGTCCCTCTTCGGAAATAGGTTCTTGATGTTCTTCCCTTGTGCACATCCATTGCATGTGCCTTTATGATCACCTTTGAGTTCTTGTAAACCTGTGACTGCTTTACATATGTATGGTAGTGCCTTGTAGTTGATGTGGGCTAACCTTCTATGCCAAAGTTCACACAAGTTTTCAATGGTGTGGGTCATGGCAGCCTCTAAGTGACCCTATAGTTTATACAAGCCATTTTCTTCACTTCCAATGATGATTGTTTCATTTAAGGTTTCTCCTTTAGCCCACATAAGAACTTCTCCATCTATAAAGGCAACTCTGAAGCCTTTCTTTTCTAAAGCTGAAATGGAGAGTAGGTTCTTCTTCAAGCCTAGTACATATAGTACATCCTTTATTTTTAGTGAATTCCCTGAATTCAGTTTATGGTTTGATTTTCCCACTCCCTTGATGGGATACTGGTAATCATCTCCAAGTGTCACTTTCTGAGAAAACTTCTTTTCTGAGATACAAGAGAGAATGTTTCTTTGTCCCATCATGTGCTTGGATGCACCACTATCAATGAGCCAAGTGTCCTCTCCAGGTGTTACAGATCCTGAAAGGGCCGAGATCAAGACATGATCTTTGATCTGCTCTCTTATCATCTTTGTGGGTGGCTCTTCATCTTCAACTACATGGGCATGGAGCCTCTTATGTTTTCTCTTGTATTCTTCTCGTCTGGCTGGACAAAACTTCGCAATTTGTCCCATCTTGTCAAAATGATAGCATTGCACAGATGAGTAGTCCATTTCCTTTCGTTGTCCTTTCTTCTGAAATCTCCTTGGATGAGATTCCTTATGATTGAATTTGTTTGACTGTTGAGGCTCTTTATGAGTCTCCTTTCGGAAGTAAGGTTTCTTCCTTCCTCCTTTGGTGTGAGTATCTAGGGCTTGATCATCATCCATTGCTAGTAACGCTTCATGATTCGCTACTCTTGTTTCTTCTTGGATGCATTCTTCCCATAGACTATCAAACTTCAGTTTCTCTGTTCTGGCACATATCGTTTAGATGAATGCATCCCAAGGTCTTGTGAGACCATTTAGGGCCGTTATTATGAGTTCGTCTTCATCTATGGTATCTCCAATAGATTCTAGTTATTCTTTGAATTCTGAGATTCTGGAGAAGTATTCCTAAATCATTTCTCCTTTCTGCATCCTTGTATTCTTCAGTTGAGTTCTTAGATTCATCTTCCGGTTTATGTTCTTTCCTTCATATAGTCTGGTCAAGGCATCAAACATTTCTTTCAGAGTCTTGTTAGATGACACATAAGGAATCGGGTGGTCTTTGATTGAATCTGCAATGATTCTTTTGGCCCTTATTGTGTCTTTTTGATGCTTTGCCTTTTCTGCAGCATCGGTGGGTTCTGGTACTTATTCTTTGACGAATCTTGCTAGGTCATTCTCTTCAAGAATGAGGCCAATCCTATACTTTCAGGCACAGAAGTTTTCCACTCCTTCTAGCTTGTCAACAAGCTTAACGCTTGCAGACATCTTTACCCGGAGCTAGGAAAATGACCAAAAAATGAACGTGCTTAAAATCAAAATCTGAACTTACCAGGAGGTCCGCTTGGCTGAGGCGAGTAGCCTGGTGTGTTTGGATCTGAGAAAATACAACTTTTTCTCCTCCAAATTTGATCTAGGGATTTATGGACTAGTGCTTCTGGTACCTTAGGTACTTTGGTACTTCTAGTACACTGGTTTTCTGGTACTTTTGGTACTTTGTGAAACTAGGGTTTCACTTTCCAAGAAATCCAGCCACTGAAAAGGTGCGTTGAGAGTGCCAAACTGATCCCTAAGGGAGGGCGCACTTTTCTTGATGTTTTTGGGGCTAAAAAGCTTCACCATTAAAAATCCCTAATTTTCATGTACGACAATAGTGACGTTTTTCACTTATGAAAGATGCTTCCTTCAGCTTGGCTCTGATACCATGTTAATGTTTAAACCATTATTATAGTTGTTTGCATTTCATTAGATAACAATAGCATAATCCAAGATCACTGAGAAATAAACAATCACAAGAGACACAACATTTACCCTGGGAAACCCTCTAGGGGAAGAAAACCTTGCAAAACTTCCTTAATAAAGATAGCCAATACAATGCCAAGAGATTTCTTAAACTAATACAGAAAGTCCTCTCACAAATATGGGCCACTCTCTCTCTCCTTCTTCTCCAGCAGCAGATCCGAAACTTGTCTCTCAATGAGCAAGTGAGTTGTGTGTGTAAGTGAGGCGATGGCCTCTTTATTTATACAAGCCTGGCACACGTGAAGTGTCTCTTCACTAGCAAGGCTGACTTCTCAAACTGGGTGGGTAAACCCACCTTTATTATATTTCTGGGCCTCTTTAATATCTGTTGGGGCCAACTTCTTATTCTGCCTATTACAATTGTCTTTTGATCAACTGCAAAAGGGCATTTGGTCCTATTACAATAACCGACATGATCAATCCACAATGGGGATTGATCTGATGAATAATATATTAGATAATAATTAGAATACTCTTTGCAGTTACATTATTTCAACACTCCCCCTTAACAAGAAGGGTATTCTTCAACAACATCATGCGAGAGAGAGATGACAACATCATCAACAACATCAAGTGGGTGAGAGGACAACATCATCAATATCATCTTGGAACACTGACTGGCGTATCTATAAATCATCAAAATTTTTCTTCATCGGCAACATCGTCATTCTCAAAGGAATGCCATCATCATCTGCATCAATATGTATTAGTATAAAAATTGATACATCATCATCATCACAACACAAGGCTGGCTCATCATAATACAAGACTGGCTTTACGTCACAGCTGTCAAGCTGGAAGCTCAGTACTTATCTCATCTCAGTGTCTTGCTTTACGTCACAACACTCAGGCTGGAAGCGAGATACTAGACTGGCTTTACGTCACAACTATCAAGTTGGAAGCACAGTACTAGTGAAGTTGGGGTCGACTTCTTATTTTTCCTATTACAATTGTTTTTTGACCAACCCACAAATGGGCATTTGTTCCTATTACAATAACCGACATGATCAATTCACAATGGGGATTGATCCGATGAATAATATATCAAATAATAATTAGAATACTCTTTGTAGTTACAATATTTCAACAACTAAGTTGTATATTTTATTTTATGTATTTATTTCATTCTTTTGCCCCACTTGTCATTAGGGCAAGGTTGTGTGGCTAGGATTGCTTTAGTTTTTGTTTATCCTATTTCATTTCCAACCCCCTTTGGCACAAAATAGGAAGGCTTGCCTCCACCTTGTGCCATTGTGAGTGGTTTGTATTTCTGTTTTTCACTTCAAATTTTGCATGCCTTGTTGCCTACACCTTGGATGAGAAGTTGGCAAAGCCAACCCCCAATATAATATGGCTAGTTTAATTGTGTATTTTTTATATGCTTATTCTCATGGTTAAAATTATCTAGAAGTAGATCTCACACAACTAAACACTAGCTTAAGCCCATGGAGGCATAGATTTAGATCTCATGATTTAAAATCTCTTTTATTTGCAAGTTTTACTTTCCAAGCATTTATCTTATTGCAAATGTTTATGGGAAAATGGTGATGGTTTAATGCAACTAAATCTCTTTCATTGCAAGCTATTGTGGGTTTCCTTTACATGTGTTTCATGTAATATTTCATGGTATAAACACTTCAGTTCTTGCTACTTTAAAGTTTCGGTTTTGGTCATTTTGGGCACTTTTTGGGCAAGTGAAACTCACCAAAACACACCTAATCACCTAAAAACACTTAGTCCATAGGCATAATAATCAACTAGACTTAATAGTACACCTCTACTAACCCAACTTCTACCATTTAAACAAGGACTAGAGGAAACAACGAAAAGGTGCTAAGCCGGGGACGCTCTCATGACGTGCGACGTCCTTTCCGGGAGTATTCTTTTCCCTTGGGCTGACCTGTGGAGTTAGGGTAGGCCTTGTTGCCATACTTCTTGAGCACCACACAATTACTTGGTACAAGCAGGAGGAGTATTGGGTTGACACTTTGCTTGGATTGAAACCTCACTTAATAAATTTCTAATCAATCCTTAATCCACAAACTTTTGGGCAATCAACTTAATATATCTTTATGGTCTACATCTACACTTGCAATCACTTCAGTTCACATCTACACTTCATGCAAGATTATCTTATGGTTGTGTATTAATCACTAAGTAGTCATAATTTGTGCTTGTGGACATTTTCCCTTTAAAGCTTTTCTTTTTCAATAAGTTATCTTTGGTGTGATCCCTCAAGAAGTTGCGCATCCACTTGGAGGCACTATCTTGACTGGGTCTAGAATGAATTGTGTCTTTTATGCCATTGATAAGCAATCCAATAGAGTAATCACTATTGTGAGAATGCTTGGCTTGATGTGGATGGTCATCTTGTCTTGAATCTCTTTATTTCATGTACATGCAAGCATATGGTTAGTTAATCTCTTTGTATCTTTGTATCTATTGTTGGGTATAATCTTGTGGTAGTTTTTAGAATATCCATTGTTGTAGCTATTGTATCTTGTTCATAAGTAGATCATCCATTTATCTTGTATCTAATTGTAGATTTGTGTCTAAAGTTGTTGTGAAGTATTTGTAATCTTTGTAACTTCTTTGTAATCAACCTCCCTCAAACTTTAGTTGACCCCATTGCCCAATCTTCGGCAATAGTCTTAGTTGTCCTAGGAAAAATCTTGCTTGTCATCTTGAATTGCTACACATTTCATTGTTGACTCTGCATTGTTATCCCCACTTTTTAGGGATAACTAGGAGATCATGTCTCGAGGCCTGTAGGATCTAGACATGGAGTACCGAGAGCAGGATTGACCTGAGCATGGCGCTGGAGCGCCCCATCTTTTCTTCACTCATCATTTTTGTCTTGTCAGCAGCAGTTGCATCCATCGCCATTGGCTTGATCCTTTATCAGAAGAGGTTCTTTATCCATGAGGTAATTGGTCTAGGTATCATGGTATGTGTCACTTTTGATCATTGAAACCTTTAAATATATGTATCTGATTCATTTTATCTTTAACAACTGCTTGGATATTACATTAGCCCACTTGACCATGCTTCGGGAAATTGACAGGGTGCCCTAGCAAGCCTGTGCCCATAGGTCTTGGTTTTCCATTGGGGGGATTTTTGAAAAGCCATCATTCGCTCCCATCATAGCACCACTGTTTCATCTTATCTCCCGCTCATTTATCCCATTCCCCTTGTATGGGCATTGGGTTGACCTATTTGCAGGATTGCACCTTATCTCGTGGGAAGAAGGGGCTAAAGGCCCAAAAGGTAAAAGTAGTTGGTAAAATACAAAACACTAGAAATAAGACCTCGATATGCTTTGCCTAGTGATTCTCGAGAAGGCAGTAAAAAGCCTCTCAGTAAGAAACAAGAGGGACCTGAAAAATAACAAAACAAGACCTAGTCAGAGGATAGGGGGTCTCATCACGAGCCAACCTATTAGGTCGATTSGTACCTAACAGTATGACATTGCCACCATCTGGTTACCACGCCAGGGCAGTGACCTTTGGTTGCAAGGCCAAGGGAAAGGGGGTCTCACCACGAGCCAACCTTCTCATCTTTGTGAAAGTACTTGTGGGTAACGYTGTCAGCTCTGGTCACCATGCCAAGGCAGTGTCCCCCGGTTAGTTCTTGAACAAAAAAAAAAAAGGAAGGAGAAAAAGCATATAAAAGAATAAAGGCAAGAATGGGCTTGGAAAAAATGCATCCATGACAGGTACAACTCGCATTCTACAAAGGCACCCACGGGTAACACTTATGCATCCTTGGCCCTCACTACACCCACATGTTTGGACTTCCCCTAGCCACATCACCTCACTTACATGGCTTGGATGAGATCTTTCTGGAAACTTTCCTTTTCTTGTGGACACTAGTCCAATAAGATGCTTTGTCCTTTTCTCCAATCTTGTATTGTAGGTTTTTTTAATGTCTTTGAGCTATTGACTGATGTATTAGGGGTTTTATGCATATGTTTAATAATATTGATGATGAGATGTGATTGACATCGCTATGATCATTGTGACTGATGAGCCCATGGAGGGCGTAGCTTTTGATGTGCAGGACCATGCTCGACGGACATGTACCATTTGGATCGGTACACATGGGGAGATGACCAGTTCAGACCTCCATGAGGATGAAGAGCCCACCAGATGGATGTTAAGGCCTTGTTATCGCTCAGTTTGTAGTCTAGGTTAGGTGGCTTGAAAGGTAAGGATCAAACTGGCATAATAGGAGCTTCCCCACCCACTGTCACCTCGATGGGGGGCTCTTTCTATTTAGGGTGGCTAAACCCAAGGGAGACGTCCCTGGCAATTTGGGGTGTTGAAAGGAAAAGGGTCAAGGGATTAAGGCTTAGAAGATTAAAGTAGGTTTTCCCTTCATAGATTACCGCCGTGAAGATAGTCAATATGAAGAAATACCACGGAAGAAGCACCTGTTTGCAAGACAAGGCAACAATAAAACTAACGCGTGCAAATAGTGGTTAGCACTTCATTAATGACGAAGTCAATGATTGCAAAAATGCTAATGGCTTATAATATTACTTCTCAACAATGACTGGAAATGATATAGCATCAATGTAGATAACCAATCCTTGAATTAACACAACGCATTAAATATCATTAAATGCTCACATACAAAGGTTGTTGCATCACTATACTAGAGGTGACGTCAGCCTTGTTCTAGGGTCAGTTTGGTAGACAAAGAGGTGAACGTCCTTGCAAATAGGCCAATGAAATTTATCTACACACCAATGTCTATCATCAGATGACCTAGCCACACCATTTTACATCAACCAAGAGTTCAAAAGAGGCATGACGTCATCATCAAATTAGGGTTAGTGAGACGTTAGGGTTAGTTAGGGTTTCAAATTTAAGAAGTTTGAAAGTGTTGTTTTGGCACAATAAACTCAACGTTGGAGAGATAGACTAGTGCCTTAGGGTATTATGGAGTCAAGAAGCAAGGGCTAAGTCTCGGGAGAATCTAAATCTAAGGACGGGAGGGTTAGGCTCTATGGTGCTGCAATGGCAGGGCCCTAGAGTCAAAACCCTAAGGGGAGGAGGCTCATTCCGGTGTTGCTTAAGCAAGGCCTCATTCTCCTCCCTCTTTCCTTAAAAATCCTTGGCAAAACGGCTAGCTTCAAAACATAAATCTAAGGGTGAAAGGTGTTGCAATAGCAAGGCCCTTCAAACCCTAAAGTCAAAACCCTAGGTGTAAATTTAATTAGGCCTAGGACGTCTTCTTTCTTCAACTTATATTCAAAAGCTAACTCAGAAAAAGGGGAACTAGTGTAGCAACGGCTAGGCTATATCCTCCTTAATCAATGGCTAAAACAAGTTTTCTACCATGGGGACATGTAGCAAGGACCTACTTGTGTGCTTGCTACCTAGGGTTTCAATGATTAAGCAAATTAATAACAATGTAACAATATATGTAAGAGACTTAACCTACAACCATTCATTCAAGAAGTTTTGCATGAGAAATACACTTACAAATCAATGAAGAGCTTATCAAACCCTAGTTGTAAACCTTCCAATGATAGAAAACACCATAAAATGCCAAAGATGATCCTCCACAAGAGTTGCGCCTCACTTCCAAGAGCAAAAATCCCAAGACAAAAGACTAAAAATGATTCTCTCACAAGAGAGTGAGTTGTCTTATGTTTCAAATGAGGTCCAACGTCCTCTATTTATATCATCCTAATGACCTTTAATTACAAAATAGGTCATTTAAAACAGCCGACAAGGCTGACTAACAATATTACACTGTTTGTCACATTAAATGCTAAAAATGTCATAATATGAGCTCAAAAGGGAGAC